>JAQIHA010001904.1:0-2500 GCA_028751875.1 Rapana venosa | reverse complement strand
TGCTGTCTCTCGCTCTCTCTGTGTCTATGTCTCTCTCTGTGATTTTTTCAATCTCTCTCTCTCTCGTCTCTCTCTTCTCCTCTCTCTCTTCTCTCTCTCATCTCATTTTAAATCTCTGTCTCTATTCTCTCTCTTCTTATGCTTCTCTCTCTGTGTCTATGTTCTCTCTCGCTCTCCTGTGTCTATTGTTCTCTCTGTGATTGTTTTCATTCTCTCTGTCTTCTCTATCTCTCGTTGTCCTCTCTTCTCTCTGTATTTAAATCTATCTCTCTTCCTCTCTCTTCTGTCTCTCTGTCTGCCTGTCTCTCGCTCTTCTGTGATCTCTGCTCTCTCTGTGAATTTTTTCTCTCTCCTGTCTGTCTGTCTGTCGTCTCTCTCCTGTTTTAAATCTCTGTCTCTGTTTTTCTGTCTTCTGTTCTGTCTCTCGCTTCTCTGTGTATGCTCTCCTCCTGATTTTTCCTCTCTGTCTTGTTCGTTCTTTTTTGTATCTATCTTTTCTCTCTCTCTCTCTCTCTCTCTCTCCTCTTTCCTTCTCTCTTCTCTCTCTCTACCCCCCCCCTCTCTCTCTGTCCCCCTCTCTTTGCCTCCCTCTCTCCTGCCCTCCCTCCTCTGCCCTCCCTCTTCCGCCTCCTCTCTCTCTGCCCTCCCTCTCTCTCCCCTCATCCTCCCCTCCCCACCCCACACCAACACAAACAACATCCTCCAAACAAACAAACAAAATAACAAAACAATACAAGAAAACGAAACAAAAACATTAAATCACACAACAACAAAAACCTCACACACCCAACCAACCAATATCAACAACAGAACCCCCCCCCCTCCGCCCGCCCCCCCCCCCCCAATCAAACAAATAATTAGAAACGCACACTCTCCTCCCTCCCCATCCCCGCCCCTCCACCAACACCCATCCTCCCCCAAAAAAACAACACCACCCCACAAACAAAAAACAAACCAATCCAAACAAACGATAAAGCACACAACACTCCCGCACACACACACACACACCACACACACACACACACACACACACACACACCACACACACACACACACACACACGGAAGATGATATATACAACAACAACAACAACAATAACAACAAAGCCAACATGTCAACAACCTAATGGTGAAAGATGGAAAAGGGAGATAAACAAACAGGTATGTGGCTCACATTCTCTCCCCCTTGGCGACAGCAGGCGAGAATTGACAATCAGCGGTAATTAATAATATATCGAAATGATGGGTTAGTTGGCCTGTGGCAATAAATAAAGCAGACAAAAATAAATACTGCGATTTTTCGTCCGAGTGAAAAAAGTATCACTCTGCCGTGGTGATACGCTTCAAGTCAAGGTAGATCTGAAATTAATAGGGTGGTGGGGGTGGTGGTTGTGGAGGTGGGCCGGGGGGGGGGGGGTTGGTGGTGGGGTGGGGGGGGGGGGGCTCCATGTGTGCCACCAATAAGTAAAAGTCAAGTCAAAAACACTTAATCATCCCATAAAGGCAATTACAATACTGACAGGCAGATTGATACTCATCAAATATATCAAAGACACAAATATATATTTCCATTTTGGGTTTTTCAAATAAAATGTAAACGACACACACACCCCACACACACACACCCCCACACACGCGCGCATGCGCACACAACACGCAAACGCCCCCACGCACACACATCAATTGTGAACACAATTTTTAAACCATTGACTAGAAGACATAAAAAACTTATTTTTACGCAGCATATACGCAGCCACGTACGTGCGTGTGCGAACACGCCCACGCACACCATACACCAATATATGAAATTTAATGTTTTAGACAGTTGATTAGAACACAGACTTATTTCACACACCCACGCACCCCACACACACACACAAAACACACACACACAATTATGTATGACTACACTCGTAACAATGGGCAATCAGGCAGATAATTCAGAGAAATGTAAGAAATAGGTAGTCAAAATCATTGTGAATTCAGAATTCGAATGCTTACTGGCACAAAAGAATTTCTTTTTCTGTTGGTTTTGCTGATGGGACACTGGGAAAAAGGCGTTCCGAAGGCAACTTTGAAATTCTGGAAACAAAGCATGGAGAAGGATTTAGCCAAAATGACTGTGGCTTTGCGTACAAGCTGCTGATTGCAGAACGACATGAGATCTCTTTGTTCTTTTCCAATTATTTTTGAGCAGATTCTTACAATTCTCTGCAGGCCATTCTTGTTTTTAAAAACTAGGTTATTGTACCAACAAATGAAAGCAAAACTTAGAACACTCTCTTGAAGACTTTGTAAAACAAGGAAAGGATCTTTTTTTCTACAAAAAATGAGTTCAGTTTCCTCGAAAATACAGACGTTGTTGTCCCTTTTTGACAATAGCGTCAGTGTTTTAAAGTCCCCGTTTAATTGTTTTCAAAACAGTTCCCAGATACTTATAGTTCAAAACGTTTTCAACCTTTGTTATGGATAAAAATATTCTTAGGAGTATCCCCGATCTT
>JAQIHA010001903.1:0-10253 GCA_028751875.1 Rapana venosa | reverse complement strand
AAGGGGGGAAAAAAATTCTTTGAAAAGATCCAGGAAAAAAAAAAAAAAAAAAATTTGGGAAAAAATTTTTACGAAGCAGGAATAGGGAAAAATTTTTTATCATCTCAACAAGGAGGTAATCTGTATGAAAAAGGATTGGTTTTCATTGGCTGATGATGATAACACGTGGCCGTGATGAAAAGAGCAGCGTTTTGATTGGCTGGTGAGATGAAGTGGGGGCTAAGCTGTGGGATGCTGACAGGAATGTGGCAGGCTGATCAAGCTGAGTACACAGGGAGCACACCAGGGATGGGAGCACCAGGCATTGGGCAAGATGGCTGTTTGGGGATTATGTTGGAATGATGCTTTGACAAATCCTGTTATACTCTGTAAACCTGGGCGACTGACAGTAAAAAGAATTGCCTTTAATTTCTCTCTTTTCAAACATGGATATATATCTCTCTCTCGCTCTCTCTCTCTCTCTCTCTCTCTCTCTCTCTTCTCTCTCTCTCTCTCTTCTCTTCTCTCTCTCTCTTCTCTCTCTCTCACTCTTCTCTGCTGTGCGTTGCCTTTTGGGTGGGGTGTGTAAACCTGGTCTTCTCCTGTGCTTGTGACTTTGCAGGAAGTCTGCCTGCTGGCCTCAGCTGACACATTCCAACTTCAGAGCAACTTACTTCATCCAGAGTTTTTGGGGCGCTAAGTCTTATATTTATCAATGAAAAGTGAATATGTCTTCACTCTGAATCAACCCCCCCCCCCCACCCATCCCCGCCCATAAACAAAAAACCCCTTCAAGCATAACCAGAAACAGTCACTCGTTCATTTCTCTCTTTAATAAAGGAAGGAGAAGACCCAGAGGAAGACACAGAGGAAGACAGACAGATGTGTTTCTTCCCCCTTCCTCTCTGTCTCTGTGTCTCACAGGATGCAGGAGGCAGCTGATGAAGTTGATGTAGAGCTGAAGATGGACACTGAGGTCTGTGCTGGTCTGGGCTGTTGGCTTGTACTGTCTGTCACACACACACACACACACACACCCACACACACACACACACACACACACACACACACACACACAAAAACACACACACACACACACACACACACACACACACACACACACACACACACACAAAACCCTCTGGGCCCAATTACAGCATTGCTGAAGTTTTACAGCATGTGTCTCTTTGGGGTGTCTTGTTCATTTTTTGTTGTTCATGCTTCTTCTTCCAACTTCTTTTTCTTGTTCTTGTTCCTTCTATTTTTCTTTTCTTCTTCTTGTTGCACCTTTTTTTTTTTCTTCTTCTTGTTTCTCTTGTTCTTGTTCTTGCTGTCTTTGTGGTTTTTGTTCTTCTTCTTGTTCTTTTTCTTCTCCCATTCCTTTTGTTGTGTCACAACATGGTGATGGTCCTGGGTTGACCCCTATAGTTGACCAGGGAGTTGACACAAGGAAGGACAGCAGAGTTGGTTTTATACCCTGTTTTAATCTGTATATAGCTGCACAGTTCTCTCCCCCGAGGGGATTCCGGGGGCCTATCAGTGTGGCAAGAAGCTCTGTGGCAAGTCATGAGAGACTATAGCTTCGACGAGGACCTGATTCAAGTCATCCAGGCGCTGTATGACAGCTCCCACAGTGCAGTCCTCATGGGTGGAGAAATCGGGGAGTTCTTCCGGACTTCAGTTGGAGTTCGACAACTTCAAACCCGCTAACAAGTATCCCCCCCCCGTTCATTTTCAACGTTGTACCTGGAGAACATCATGCAAGAAGGGCCCTCCTTGACTTTCAAGACACACAATCACAATAGAGAAGGCCCATCTGCAATCATCGATTGTCGCAGACGATAATAAACTCATGGGCCGCAGTGAAGAAGAACTCCCAGATCTCACCACCCGACTGGGAAAAACCTCACCAATCCCACGGTATGAGATCCGCAACGGAAAGAGGGTTGAAGCAAGATTCTAGTGAACAGTACCACCACCCCACCGCCCCTCCCACAAGCATCAAGAAGAGGGCGAGACACTAGATGGAGGTGGAAACTTACAAGAACCTTGGAGCAGTCATCACCAAAGAAGCACGAGCACTACAAGAGGTGAAGATCAAACTTGCTGTGGGGCACTCCTCCTCCAAGTCCTCCATGACTAAGCTTGCGAAACGTGTGGAGAAACCACAACATCAGACCCACACAAAGGTCATACTCTACAAGGCCTCGTCACATCCATTGCCTTGTACAGCTGTGTAAGGCATGGACACTTACAGCCGATTTAGAACGGTCGCATTCCAAGCCTTTGAGATGAAGTGCCTCAAGGCGGGATCCTGAACATCACCTACAGAGAACCGCAAAACCAATGACTACGTCTGGCAGAGAAGCAGATCGAGCAACTAGGCTGTGCAAACAAAACCATTGCTAGAATACAGTCAAACGGAGGAAACTGAAATGGTTTGGCACACAACAAGGCAAAACCATCCTGTCCAAAACAGTCCTTCAGGTAATGGTGACTGAGCAAGGGACGACCACGCAAAAGCTGGATATAATGCCAACACAAGGAGTGGACCCCGGCCTCACTGTACCAAACCTTCCAAAATCAGCCCAGGACATAACCATTTTTGGCGGTCCACTTGCAGCGTCCTGCGGGGAAACCCCCCATCGGACGTCCCGACCAAGGGATGAAGTGAGTGAGTTAGTGTAGGGATCAGTCATTAGAATAGCATCCCCACATTCTGGAAATTCTTTGCTGAAATGTCCCCTTTTCTATCACTCTCTTTGTTTCTGTCTTGGTTCTTTTTTCTTCCTGTCAACCTCCTCTTGTCTATTGTCCTTCTTTTCAGCTTCTTTCTTGGTCCATTCTCCTTTCCTGCCTTTTTTATCCCAGAAAGAACTTAAAAGGGAACTATTCTTCTCTCTTGTGCTGAAGTCGGATGGCGCTGGGCCTGACTTGTCAGCGCGCTTAACGGCAGCGTGACCCGTCATTTTTCGCTCCTATAAAACAGACAACAAAAGTTGCTGACTGAGCGTCGGCCGGCGAAGAAGAAGAAGAAGCTGCACAGTTCTAATCTGAGATTTAAAACGTTTTTAAAACAAATAACCCAGGTACAGTTCCCCGATATGACCTCTCTGTGATCGACAGGGATAAAACAACAAGATTGGTTACGATTGATTAGTGAGTCTGCCTCACTGGGTCCCTGTTTCTGTCTGTTTTTGTCTGTTTTTTTTGTGTCTGTCCCTGTTTTCTGTCAGTTTGTTTCTTTTGTTTTTCTGTTTTCATGTTTTTTTTTTTGTGTTTTGTGTTGTGTTCTGTGTTGCTGTTGTGTGTGTTTTTTAGTTAAGTTTTTTTGTTTCTGTTTGTTTTATTTGTCTGTTTCTGTCTGTGTTTTTTTTTGTTTTTGTGTTGTGTGTTTCTGTTTTCTGTTTTTTGTTTTCTGTTGTTTTTGTCTGTTTTTGTTTTGGTTTTCTGTTGTTCTTGTGTTTTTTGTTTGTTAGGTTTATTTGTTTCTGTTTTCTGTCTGGTTTTTTGTTTTTTTTGTTGTTTTTTTGTCTGGTTTGGTTGTTGTTGTCTGTGTTTTGTCTGTTTTGTCTGTTTTTTCTGTTTCCTGTTTGTTTTTTTGTTTTTGTGTTTCTTTTTCAGTTTTTTTTTTTTTTGTCTGTGTTTGTTGTTTTTCTGTGTTTGTTTTTTTTTTTTTTTTTTTGGTTTTGTTTGTTTTCTCTCTGTGTTTGTGTTCCTGTTTAGTTTTTTCTGTTGTTTTTGGTTTTTTTCGTTTTTCTGTTGTTGTTTTTGTCTGTTTTCCTGTTTGTTTTCGGTTTTTGTTTGTTTATCGTCTGTTTTCTTACTGCCTGTTTAGGTTTGTATTTTTTTTTTGTACTTTATGTTTATTTTTTCCTTTTTTCGTTGTGTTTTGTTTTTGTGTTTGTCTGTTTTAGTTTTTTCTGTATCTTTTTTTTTTTTTTGTGTCCTGTTGTTTTGTATGTGTTTGTTTTTTTTTTTTTTTTTCTGTTTTCTGTCTGTTTGTCGTTTTTGTTTGTTTTTTTTTGTTTTTGTTTGTTGTGTTTTTTTTTTGTTTTGTTTTTGTTTTTTTTTCCCCCCCTCCTGGGCTGTGAGTTCCTGTCTGCATCTTCCTGTGCACAGGAGGCTTTTTTATGTTTTGTTGTATCTCTGCATCAGTCTGATTATTTTCTCGTAGTAAATTTCTTGACAGACGATGTTGTATAGAGGCAGTATCCACACCTGCAGGATGCCACCTAGGGACCGCCTGACACCTGAAACCTCCTTCCTTCCTGTCTCGGCTCCGCTCCTCTCTTTCTCTCTCTTCTCTGGGCACACAAAACGTATTAGGGAAACGTGGTTAGTGATGAGAGGAGGTTGGGTGGGGGTTGTGGGGGTACAACTACACACCTGCTTGCCCCCTAAATCCATGACAGGACATATTTTTTAGTCTGCGCTGGGGAAAAACTGGAATTTACTGACTGGATTGACTGACAGGCTAGGATAGGATGGTCCCAGAAAAAAGGCAGCAAAACTTTTAACGAAAAATATTAACAAGAACAAAGAAATGCCAAAGGGTATAAAGGATACAAAAGAAAGTGAAAACAAGAAGGATAGAAAATACAAGACAAAGAGTAGTAGACGAAACATGAAAGGAAGTGAGCAGACCTTTATAATGAGGAAAGGTATAATCAGTAAAATGAATGAAAACGAGACACACCCCCAAAACAGCAAGGACAGTTAAGAGGTTATTTGATTTACAATGCTAATGCAATACAATGCTGTAACTTGGGGTATAAAATATTAGTGTTTTCAAATTATACAGAGAATAAACCTACTGATAGGCATTAATATTTCATCTATTTCCCTTTTTCTCTCTGACGTTTTAAAATTAACTAACAGAACATGAATAGGGTTGCTACCCAATAATATACTATGGAATATTGACTTTTCAAGATTACAGTGCTCTCAGCAGCAAATAGCTTGAAAATATTACGTGATCATCCATTGTTTACTATGAGCAAAACAAACCTCGGGACAAACATCCTCGTTTATTTTCTTTCAGAAAATAGTTAAGTTACAACCAATACATCTGTTTTTAAATCAGTTGCTTTAGACAACACCTACTTCAAACAACAAAACTGCTTTTTAACTTTTTCTAAGAAAAATAAACTGTTAAACCCCCTCGAAAAAAAGTAAACAATAATTGTCATGTTTTTATACACTAAGAAGCCTTCTACTACTCACAACTTTTTGTCATGTTAGTCACATCCTAAAAGAAAGACAACACACCTATGTTTCTTAGTCCTTCTTCTTCTATCTCCAATGTCTTATATCCAATCACTTTGAGGAGATTTAACGCACCTCTTTCCAGCTAATAGTTACAACTAATCACATACAATACAAATAATACATTATTCTGTAATACCAGCTTATATCCACATATTAATGTCTCAATCATTGTCTATTACTATAAGAGAAAGAACATTTAGAAATAAAAATCAAATTTTCTATCACTTAGAACCCCAACCCCACCCCCCAACCCTCACAGCACCCCCCCACCATTCACCCCCACACACTGATAACCTATCCTCACTGTACCTGACCCTGCTCGGGAAAAGACATTCTTTCTACCAAACCTGAGTCCTGCTTGATCCATTCACGAACACATGAAACAAACACCCCAAAGTACCTAAGACATACCTGTCCAAAACACTCTTCACTTTATTCTAATTGAGGCTTGCGGTGGCCACAGTATGAGTAGGGAGTGATGGGGGGTGGGTGGCAAGTGGTAGGAGAGGTAATGAGGGGAGTTTCCTCCCATGTTGATAATCTGCCCCTGATTGGCGGGAGGGGAGGGAGAGGAGGGAACTGGATGGAGGGGGAGGGAGGTTGACAGTTTAATCATAGACAACCTCTGGCATATCACTGTGGGAGGATTTTGGAATCATGAGGATTAATAGTTCTTTGGAATGTCATGTCCGACCGTCTTCTGTCTGTTCTGTCCTGTCTGTCGATGTGGTTTGGCTGAAATGAGTGTCCTGACAGTCAGTGAGTCTCACTGACGTTTGTGTTTTTCTGTCCTCTGTCCCTGGGTCTTGGCCTGGCTGGCTGGCTGTGGTATGCTGTCTGTGTGCTGTTTGTTTTGTCTGCCTGTTTGTCTGTCCTTTAGTCGTTCAGGGCGTCTGTGTGGTGTGTGTGGTTGTGTGTCTGTGTGTGGGACGTATGTCTTGAGACTCTGTCCCTATATGTCTCTGTCTCTGTCCTGTCGTCTCTCTATCATCCTTTTCTTTTCTTTTTCTTTCTTTTTCCTTTCTTCTCTTTTTCCCTCCCCTTCTTCTTTTCTTTTTCTTTTCTCTCATTCTTTCCCTTTTTTTCTTTATCTCTTTCTTTCCTTTTCTTTCCTTTTACCTTTATTTTCCACTTTTCCTTCTTTTCTTTCCTATTTCCTTCCCTTTTCCTTTCTTTCTTTCTTCTTTCCTTTCTTTCCTTTTCTTTCTTTTTTTCTTCCTTTTCTGTTCCTTTTTTCTTCTTTCTCTTCTTTTCTTTCCTTCCTTTTCTTTTTTTCTTTACCCTTTCTTCTTTCTTTCTTTTTTCTTCCTTTCCTTTCTCATTCCTTTCTTTCTTTCTTTCCTTCCCTTTCTTTCTTCCATCCTTTATGTTTGGCTCTGTTCTTGTCAACTAAGGTCCTTTGGTCTATCTCTCTGTTTTCTTTTTTTTTTTTTTTTTTTTTTTTTTTTTTTTTTTTTTTTTTGTTTTTTTTTTTTTTTTTTTTTTTTTTTTTTTTTTTTTTTTTGTTTTTTTTTTTTTTTTTTTTTTTTTTTTTTTGTTTTGTTTTTTTTTTTTTTTTTTTTGTTTTTTTTTTTTTTCCCCCCTCCTTTTTTTTTTTTTTTTTTTTTTTTTTTTTGTTTTTTTTTTTTTGTTTTTTTTTTCCCCCATTTTTTTTTTTTTTTTTCCCCCCCCCCCCCCCTTTTTTTTTTTTTTTTTTTTTCTTCTGTCTGTTTTTGTCTGTTCCGTTAGACTCTTTCTGTCCCTCTCTGTACTGTGTCTGTTTTCCCTTTCTCCCTCTGTCCAAATCCTCGTCTCCTTCTCTCTCTCTCGCCAATCGTCTATCTCTCTCTCTCTCTCTCTGTCCCCTTTTCTCTCTCTCTCTCTTCTCTACCTCACTCCTCCTCTCTCTCTCACTCCTCTCACTCTCTCACTCTCTCTCTCTCTCCTCACTCCTCTCTCCTCCTCCATCCTCCTCTTCTCTCTCACTCTCTCTCTCTCTCTTTCACCTCCTCCCTCTTTGACAATCTATCCTAGCTAGCTATCTGTCTGTTGTCTGCCTGGTCTGTCTCCTTTTGGGATTATTCGTATCGTATATCTGTTTGTGTCATCTCTCTTTATTCAATGTGGATATGTGCACGCTAGGATATTAGTTTGGTATACAGGGATTTTTTTTTTTATATGCTAAAAATACGTACACATTGCTTTTTACGGATATTAAAAGTGTAATAGTTCCCTTTTCTATCCGTCTGACTGTCTGTTTGTCTGTTTTGTCTGTATGTCTGTCTGTTTTCTTTCCTTCTTTTTTTCTCTTCTCTGTTTCTCTCTGTCTGTCAGTTCCGCCTGCCTGATCGTGTCTGTCTGTCTCACTTCCTGCTCAAATCTGTTATCTCCCTCCCCCCTCCCTTTTCTTCTAGCTCTTTGCACCCCCCCCCCCACCCCCTCTCTCCTCAATCTCTCCTCTCTCCTCTCTCTCTCTCCCCCGTACGAGCTCTCCTCTCTTCTCTTTTCTCCCTTCTCTCTCTCCCTCATCCTCTCTCAATTCTCTCTCCATTAACACAATTAAACCATGTGTACCTTTAAACAGAAACCAAACCAAAAAAATCAACAACACTTTTCCAGACAAGTAAGATTTATTAACGAGTCTCCCACAGAGGTTGTCTCCCTCTTCTTTCCTCTTACCTGCCACAGGAAGGAGAGAGACCACCAAGGAAACAAAAGGAAGACCCAGAGGAAGACAGACAGATGTGGCTTCTTCTCACAAAACCCCCCAACCCCCACCCCCCCCCCTCTCCTCTCTCTCTATCTCTCTCTCAACCTCTACTCGTCTCTTCTCATCTCTCTCTCTCTGACGGCCTCTTCATCTCTCTCCCCACATCTCCTCTCCCTCTCTCACTCTCACGTGGTGTTAGTGGGTTTAAAGCATTGCGCTCGCAATCTGACGGACCCGGGGTTCGATCCCGTTCAAGGTGTAATTTTTACCCCTGTAGTTTATCATAGTTGCAGACTCCACTCTCCCCCAAAGTCCTTCGGATAAGACTAAAAACAAACCGGGCCCACCGTGTGCGAACTCACGCAGAACATAATCTGCGCACACGTTAAATCCAGTTCCGCTTTTCCGTAAGAGTAGGCCATTGTTTGCCGGTGGGAGCAGATGACAAAAGTTGACAAAACAGCATACACACGGGACTGGATGTAAAAAAACGCATAAGTGCTTATGTCCATTATTCCTCGATATAAAAAGAATTAAATAAAATAAAATCTATTTGTGACTCACAGGAATGCAGCCAGGAGGCAGCTGATGAAGTTGTGTAGAGCTGAAGAAGGACCTGGAGGTCTGTGCTGGTCAAGCTGTTGGCCTGTACTGTCTTGTCACACACATACATACTACATAAAATACATACATACAATACAAACAGTACATACATACAAACAAACATACATGCATACATACTTTTACCATAGCCTACATCCATACAATACATACATACATACATACATACATACATACATAGCCTATCATACATGCAATACATAAATAACATTCATACATACATACATACAATACATACCTACATACAAAACATACAATACATACATACATACATACGATAGCATACAACATACAACAAACATAATACATACATACATACCTTGCATACAACCCTCTCTAGTCTAGAGGAGGCCAAATTGAGGACTGATGGTTCTGAAGTTTGTAGCTAGACTTTCTTTTTGGTACTGTAACATGAGGGATTTGTGTGCATTCCATTGCTGTATGTATGTAAGCTTCTCGATATTTTTCGGTTTAAAAGTTTGTGGGTTATTTGTGTTGGATTGTTTTTTTTTTTTTTGGGTGTTGTGTTGTTAGTTGGGTGTTGTATTTTTTTGGGGGTCTGATTCTTGTTTTCTTTTTCTCCTTTCATTAGCCTCTCAGTGTCTTAATTGTTTTTTTTTATTCTACTCTGTGGTGTGTGTGTGTGTGTGTGTGTGTGTGTGTGTGTGTGTGGTGTGTGTGGTGTGTGGTGTGTGTGTGGTGTTGTTGGTGTGTGGTGTGTGTGTGTGTGTGTGGGGAAGGGGGTGCGCCTGTGTGTGTTTATCTATTTTATTTATTTATTTATTTTATTCCATTCTTTTATATCGAGGATAATGAAATGAGCACTTATGTGCTAAAGCAACAAATCAAAGTGCTCAGATTTTTTCCCCCCGAGGATAATGGAATAAGCACTCATGTGCTTTTTTTTAAACTTCCAGTCCCCGTGTGTATGCGGTTTTGTAAGTTTTGTCATCTGTTCCCACCGGCACACAATGGCCTACTCTATCGAAAAGCGGAACAGGAATTGACGTGTGCGCAAGATGTTCTGCATGCGTTCTCACACGGGGCCTCGGTTTATAGTCTCATCCGAAGGACTTTGACAGTCAGTTCGATTTTTTTGGTCAAACTGGGAAGAAAGGGCGAGGCTGGGAATCAAACCCAGAACCTCACCACGGTTTACTTGTTGGCAGGCAAACGTCTTAACCATCCTGCCACCTCCCTTCCTTCTTCAAAAAGAGACGATCCGCCAAGAGCTCTCATGTATTGAACAGGAGTTTTAACACACTATAATATGTCTCATCTCATCTCATCTCATCTGCTCCCGTAACCCCCTCCGGGTGTCGTAGGGGCACTGCAGTTCATTAATTTTTTTCATGTCATTTATTTATACCACTTTTAATCACGAGATTCTCTGCGTGAAATTCGGGCTGCTCTCCCCGGGGAGAGCGCGTCGCCACAAGAGCAGCATCACCCTTTTCTTTTGTTTTTGGTCTGCAACTGTATTTGTTTGCCTTATCAGAGTGACTTTTTTTCTAAGAATTTTGGCCAGGGACAACTCTTGTTGCCCCTGGGGTTCTTTTACGTGCCTGAATAATTTTGTGTAACACGCGGGACCTCGGTTTAAACGTCTCAATCCGAAAGACTAGCGCCCAGACACCCCTCTGGTTAATGGTGGGGGGGAAAAGTTCGGACCCAACGGGATTTTGAACCCCCG
>JAQIHA010001902.1:0-10256 GCA_028751875.1 Rapana venosa | reverse complement strand
ACCAAATTATGAAACTATCTGCATTTTACATTGCAGACTCTCTCACTTATCTTTATAACCTTTGCTTATCTAAACAGTACTATCCCGAAGCATTTAAATACGCTAAAGTAATCCCTTTGCACAAAAAAGGGAACATAGATGATGTAAATAATTATAGACCCATTTCACTTCTATCTAGTATATCTAAACCTCTTGAACAGCATGTCCACCATCATTTATCATCTTTTATTGAATGCAAAGGCCTTTTGCATACCCATCAGTCGGGGTCTAGAAAACACCACTCCTGTGAAACAGCACTATGCAGGATTACTGATTCATGGCTGCGTTAAATTAATAACAGAAAAGCAGTCGGTGTTATTTTTATTGATTTCAGAAAGGCCTTTGATTTGATTAATCATAATATCTTATTACATAAGCTTAGGTTATATGGTTTAGATGAAAATGCATTACTATTTTTTAAATCCTATTTGTCAAACCGAACTCAGTCTGTTTATGCTAATGGAGTTACCGCTTCCAAAAAAATTGTTGCATGTGGTGTACCACAAGGTTCAGTATTAGGTCCACTCTTATTCTCTCTTTACATTAATGATCTTCCTTTAACCATTCAAAATGTTGTTTGTGATTTATTTGTAGATGATACAACTCTCCAATACGCTAGTCATGATATTAAGGAAATCAATCATTATTTCAACATTAGTATGAATTCAGTCAAAATTTGGTGTGAGGCCAATGATATGCTGGTACACCCTGACAAAACAGAAGCTATGCTAATTTGTGCGCGTCAAAGAAGCAAACCTTGAGGCAAACTCATTTACAAATAAAGTATAATAACAACAACATAAAGCAAGTTAAAACGCACAAATTACTTGGGGTAGTCATTGACGAAAGCCTCCTTTGGCAGGATCATGTTCACAATATTACTAAAGAAATATCATCAAGTGTATTCCAGCTTTCACAAATTAAACACTTTCTAGATAAACAATTTTTTTTTAATTTCTATTTTGCTTTTATTCAGTCTCGCCTAGGTTACTGTTCTGTTGTCTGGTGGAAGTGTGCTCCATCTAACCTGAAACCTCTGAACTCTCTTCAAAAGCGAGCCATTAAAGTCATAAATAATAATGAGTTAGCAAATGCATCAAATAATAATTTATTTAAACACTTTGAGATATTACCACTTTGCGTGCGCCTCCGCTTTAATGTTTTAGCTCTCATGCATAAGGTAGTTTATGATGCTTGCCCTGGTTATCTAAAAGCAATGTTCTCTTTTCAACATCATCACGAATCAGACAGAGCTATTGTCCCAAACCAAACTTAGATCTATTCAAAACGAGTTTTTCTTTCAATGGCAGCAGAGAATGAAATTCCCTTCCACCGATGTTTCGTAGAATACCAGAGCACTCTACATTTAAGACAGGAATAAAACAGCTGTTGTTTGATACGTGTGACTAACTACTCGCAGTCAACACACACAATGACTCCAATGTGTATGAACATAATTGGTGCCTATATTGACTATATCAAAGACATTATAGTGTGCACTTCTTTGTGGGGGGGGGGGGGGGGGGGGGGGTGCGTGCGTGCGTGGGATTATGTATGTAGAGTCGAAGAATGGTGTGTGTGTGTGTGTGTGTGTGTGTGTAGTGTGTTGTGTGTGTGTGCGGGGGTGGGGGGAGGAGGAAGGAGATAGTACATGTACGCGCATGCGCCTATGTGTAGTCAGGGAGTAACCATTGGCTGTACTGTGAGAGAATCTTGGCATTATGTGTGTGCTTGAATGAAAGAATGAATAAATGCGTGAAAGTGGGGGGGAGGGGGGGGGTGGTGAAGACTGAGATGGAGTGAATGTCTGAGTACGTGGTGTATGCACATGCCGGCATGAGTGTGTGTGTGCGTGCGTGCGTGCGTGCATGTGTGTGTATGTGTGTGTGGCGTGTGTGTGTGTGTTTGTGTGTGTGTGTGTGTTTGTTTGTTTGTGTGTGTGTGTGTGTGTGGTGTGTGTGTGTGTGTGTGTGGTGTGTGTGTGTGTGTGTGTGTGTAACTTGGCGGATGTTATAATAATGTTGCATTCAGTTTAATGGGCTTTCCCCCCAAGTCTTTCTGAATTTGTTATTTTGTTCAAGGTAGAGTTTCCACTATTTTTGTCGGTTGTTTACGTTTTCTTTTGGTTTTTGCTTTCTTTTGTTTTTAATTACTTCAAGTTTGTTTTTCTTTTTTGGGCAGAAATGTAAAAAGGCCTTTATTGTGCCTAATTCTTTACCCATTAAAGATTCAATCAATCAGTCAATCTTCTTCTTCTTTGCAATTTCTTCTTCTTCTTCTTCTTCTTCTTCTTCTTCTCTCTCCTTCTCCTTCTCTTTCTTCTTCCTCTTCTTTCTTCTTCTTCTTCTTCTTCTTCTTCTTCTTCTTCTTCTTCTTCTTCTTCTTCTTCTTCTCCGCAATTCTCTTCTTCTTCTTCTTCTTCTTCTTCTTCTTCTTCTTCTTCTTCTTCTTCTTCTTCTTTCTTCTTCTTCTTCCTTCCATTCTTCTTCTTCTTCTTCTTCTTCTTCTTCTTCTTCTCTTCTTCTTCTTCTTCTTCTTCTCTCTTCTTCTCCTCTTCTACGCAATTCTTCTTCTTCTTCTCCGCAATTCTTCTTTCTTCTTCTCCGCAATTCTTCTTCTTCTTTCTCTTCTTCTTCTTCTTCTTCTTCTTCTTCTTCTTCTTCTTCTTCTTCGCAATTCTTCTTCGCAATTCTTCTTCTTCTTCTTCTTTTTTCTTCTTCTTCTTCTTCTTCTTCGCAATTCTTCTTCTTCTTCTCCGCAATTCTTTTTCTTCTCCGCAATTCTTCTTCTTCTCCGCAATTCTTCTCCGCAATTCTTCTCCGCATTTCTTCTTCTTCTCCTCCTCTTCTCCAGAGAGACTTGAAAGATAGCGCTTATCTCCCACACTCAAGTCGGATGCTCTGGGCCTGACTTGTCAGGCGCAAGCACGATAACTACGCAAAGAACAAAGCAGCACAGGGTATTATGTAAAGGAGTCCCATAACCTATGTGGTCGTAGGGGAGCGAGGTGTCAGATACCTCAGCTTCTCCAGGGGCCAACATATTGAGGGCGGCGCCCACCTCCTCTCCCTCGCTGCTTTACCTTCCCTGACCCTAAAGAGGCCAGGTACAGCTGGGTGAACTGGGGGAATGTGCTGAAGCCAAGGCGCGCAAACGGTCACCCATCCAAGTGGTAGCCACGCTCGATGCTGCTTAACCTTAAGCTGGGGGAAAGCGAGTGCTCTGACCACTGAGCTATCCCGTCTTCTGTAGGGTAAAGGTAAGGGTGCACATCTCCACTAACGTCCAGGATTAAACTGTACACAAAACAAGAGATCGATTCGCTAGGATAGAAATTCAGTACTAGTGTTTGTACAAAATGTCAGTGCAAAAAGTAATTGCTGTGTAAATGAAAGCAATTTAATTTTGGACTGTAAATTACTATAGCAAGAAGCCAGACTCTGTTACTCAAGTGAAAAGTATGAGTAACTGATCAATAAATCAATAAATAAACACACACACATACATACACATACACACGCGCGCGCACGCGCACGCGATGTGTGTATAGTAATAATGAATATAATATAATAATATATATATATATATATTATATATATATGTTGTGTGTGTGCGCGTATGCGTGCGTGCGTTCGAGCGTGTATGTGTGTGCTCTTTAATTTAACGTCTTTTCACATTTAGTGATATTAGACAAAAGTGGGAGTGTGTGTATATGTGTCTGAGTGTATATGTGGGCGCGCGAGCATGTGTGTGCACGTGTGCGTATGCCTGTGTGTGTGAGCACGTGTGTGTATGCCTGTGCGTGATTGTGTGTGCGTGTTTATGCGAGTGTGTGCGTGAGGTATGTGAGTGTGTGTGTGTGTGTTTGTGTGTATATGCTTGTGGGTGAGAGTGAGGTGTGTGCGTGTGTGTGTGTGCGCGCGCATGTGTGTGTGCCAGCGTGTGTGCGCGCGCGCGCATAGGTACTGTATACCCCACAACGGCTAGGAATCTGTAGGCCTGCATAGTTGTGATGTTTATAAACAGAATTATAACATCAAACATGTCAAAAACTCAAAATCGTTTATGAAAACCGACCGACTGGACTCTTACTCAAGCCTGTCACTATTTCTAACATTTTAAGATTTTCAAACAAAATGTGTGTGTGTGTATGTGCGTGTGTGTGTATGTGCGATGTGTGTGTATGTTGGTGTGTGTACGTGTTCTGTGCGTGTGTTGTAGTGCGTGATATGTGTTGTGTGAGAGGTGTTTGTGTGTGTGTTGTCTGAGTGTGTGTGTAGGTGTCTGTGTGTCTGTGTGGTGTCTGTGTGTCTGTGTGTGTGTCTGTGTGTGTGTGTGTTCATGTGGTGTGTGTGTCTGTGTGTGTGTGTGTGTGTGTGTACAGGTGAGTTGTGTGTGTGTGTGTGGTGTGTTTGTGTGTGTGTGTGTGTGTGTGTGTGTGTGTGTGTGCCGCAGAAATGGTTTTTCCGAATCTTGATCAGTTCATCCTGACACCCGTCTGCAAAGTCACACCACCACTCTGCTCAATGAGCGTCACACCACTCCCTACCCCCACCCACATTACCTAATAACCACCCACTAACTGCATAACCCATACTACTATACCATGCCCCACTACCCACTACCCACCACTACTGCCTACCACCTACCTACCCCACCTACCTGCCCGACCTACCTACCTGCCTACCATCCTACCTGGCCGACCCCACTTCCGCCTACCCACCTACTTACCCCACTACCTACCCACCTACCCACCTAATGCTACCTACCTACCTGCCTACCCTCTACTAACCACCTACCTACCTACCCACCCACCCGAATCTCCTACCTACCCACCTACTCACTACCTACCTACCCACCTACTTCCTACCACACTACCTACCGCCTACCCATCTACCTACCTTCTACCCACTACCTACCAACTAACCAACTACCTCCTACCTGGCCCACCTAACCCACTACCCACACCTTACTGTCCCACCGACGACCTACCCTCCTGCCACATACCCACCTACCCACACACTACCACCTTACCCACTACTACCTGACTACCTACCTACCTGCCTTACCCTCCTACCACTACTATCCACCTACCCACGCCGCCTACCCCTACCTATCATACCTACCTACCTACCCACCTACCCACCTACCACCACTACCCACATACCCACCTACTACCCACCCACCTATCTACTTACCTTACCACTATTCACCTACATACCTACCTACCCACCTACCTATCTACCAATATTACCGACCACCTACCCACCGATGCTACCCAACCCACCTACATACCACCTACGATCTACCAATATAACTACCCACCCTTCCTACCACCCACATCCTACCTACCACCCTACCTATCTACCTAGAGACTACCCTCCTAACCTAACCTACCCAACGATTGACCCACCACCACCTACTGCACCCACCTACCTACCCACCCCACGTAACCATTACCTACTACCCAACCCACTACTACTACCCACTACCTGTACACCACCTACCTACCCACCTTCCCACCTACCTGCCCACCACCTACCTACCTACCAACCTCCTACCTTACCCACCTACCCATCTGCTACCCGACTCCACCCACCTACCTACCTACCCCTTCCTGTCCACACCTACTATCCCTCCTACCATCTACTTACATACCCACCCTCGTACCTACCACTACCACTACTACCCACTTACTTACCTACCTACACACCTACCTGCCACCCACCTACCTGCACTAACCATCTATCCCTACCCACCTACATACCTACCACCTACTACCACCTTCCTACCCACACACCTACCTACCCACCTCCACAGTACATACCTACCTACTAACCACCTACCTGTATTGTTTTCCCCTCCCTCCACTACACCTCCCAACTTTCAACCTAAGCCCAGACTTTGAGTATGCCTCCCGTGTACACCACATTAAGGTAAGCCGCATTCCGACTTCGGGGATTGTGTTAAACCCCCTGTCACTCCTCCTCATTCCCCCCGCTCTACTACAGTACCTGTGCTTAAGAGTGCCATGATTCAACGACTCCATCGTGGCCGTCGCTCTTTTCTTTGTTTCTGGCTCCATCGGATTGGATGACCCTCCTCTCTCCTTCGCAAAAAGGCCTTCTTATGACGCTTTTATAATCCGGCCTCAAGACACATTTATTTCAAACTAAGATTCTCACATCTTGTTCATAGTCTTTTTTTGTCCCTGCCCTCAACAACCCAAACTCCTATCACCTGCGGAGTGTGTACAGACTTTATGAGTGTGCATGTTGTTGCGTGCGTCGTGCGTATGTATTTATTTGTGTTTGTAAAAACTCTTAATTGTAACTAGCTTCATGCGATCAGGTGTTAGGTATGAACGAAGAGCTTTGATTTGTTTTTTTGCAAGATATAGCGCTGTAGCAATTCAGTATTAAAAACCACACCTGTATCAGTCATGTATTATCAAAAACACCACACCTCCCCGCATTACATGCGGGTTTTTTTGTGCCTTCGTTCCGAATGCATGAATTGGCCTACTCTTCTAAAGACGGAAACGGGTTCTAACGTTTTGCGAGCAATTACGTACTGCTGTTGTTTACTCTGGGCACTCGGTTTATTGTCCCATCTGAAGGACTTTGTCAAGTTTTCATCAAACTGGGAAGAAAGGGCGAGGCTGGGAATGGAACCCAGAACCTCACGGTTTTATTTGTTAGGCAGGTGAACGTCTTAACCGTCCTGCCACCTTCCTTCTTGAAAAATCGTTTAAAGACCTCACTGAGACGGCATGGCTCAGTGGTCAGGGCACTCGCTCTCCCTAAGCCAAGGTTAAGCAGCATTGTGTGTGATCACCTTTTGTACGGTAAACCGTTCGTGCTTCGTGCTTCAGCACAGTCCCAGTGTACCCAGCTGTCAATGGGTACTGCCCCTTCTTTAGGGTTCAGGAAGGTCAGAAGCGGGGAGAGGAGTTGGGCGGCCGCCCCTCACTCAGCTGGCCCTTGAGAAGTTAGGTCTCCGAACCCATCGATCCCATCGGACCGCACAGGGTATGGGAACGCGTCTTTTATCTGAAAACGTTTCAGGCTTTCGTGTTTTCATCAGGTATGAACATTGTAGAAACCCCGACCTTGGAAGTATCGCAGATTGTATTGCAGGTTTACATATTGTGTAGGGGGGAGGGGGCAGGGATCATGGGAGGGGGGGGAAGGGGACGGGAAGGGTGTAAGGGGGGGCTGGCTTTGAGGGTTAGAGCGATGAGCTTGCCATTGAGGGCCCAGGGTTCCAGCCACTTGTGAGACATCCACACGAGCAGGTTTTTTTCCTTTAGAGTTAACGTCAGTACTTACTCCACTCCTCCAAAAGTCTTTGGAATGAGACTTGAAATCGAGGGGGGAAGGAAAGAAAAGAAAGACTTTTTAAATCGAAAAGAAAAGAGGACTTTAATCGAGAAATAAAAGTGATTTTTAAAACGAGAATGAAGCTTTAAAATCGTGAATGAAAAGAAACGAGTGAGACTTTAAATCGAGTTATATAAGAAGAAAGGCAAGAAAAAATATAGAAAAGAAAGAGACTTTTTAAAATCGAGAAATGAAAAAGAGAGACTTTAAAATCGAGAAAGAAAAGAGCTTTTAAAATCGAGAAAGAAAAAACTGAGAGATTTTAATGAGTAAAGTAGGAGAAAGAGAGACTTTACAATCAAGAAGGAAGACTTTCATCGAGAAGAAATAAAGAAAGACTTTACATCGAGGAAGAAAACGAGAGACTTTGACAATCGGTCACAAAGAAAACGAGGAGATTTAAAATCGAGAAAGAAAACGAGAGACTTTAAAATCGTAAATAGTAGAAAAAGATGAGAGTTTAAAATCAAGAGGAAGGACTTTAAATCGAGAAAAGAAAAAAGAGAGGACTTTAAATCGAGAAGAAAAATGAGAGATTTTACATCGAGAAAGAAGACTTTAAAATCGAAAAGAAAAGAGAGATTTTAAAAAATCAGAAAAAAAACGAGGACTTTAAATCGGAAAGAGAAAAAAAATTAAAATCGAAAAAAAAAACGAGAGCTTTAAATCGGAAAGAAACTTAAAAAAAAAAAGGGACTTTAAAATGAGAAAAAAAAGAGAACTTTAAAATCGAAGTCCTTGTCGAAAATTCAAAAAAAACTCTCACGTTCAAAACCCTTCCCGTTTTTTTTAAAAGGCATTCATTACGTGGGGGAAAAAAGGGTTAATAAAATTGAAAAACAAAAAAAAATTGCACGCGCACAAGTGTCGTTTTTAGACAGCATCCCCAAGACGGAATGCGGGGACCTGAAATTTTGGGTAACAGTGGGGGCAACCCCAAAATCCACCTTGGGGAACTGGGATCTCTTGCTGAAGAAATTGAACAACAAACCCCAAACTGAATCAAACCAAATACGTGGAAGTAAAGGGCACACCGCGCGTTCTTACACAGGACCTCCGTTTATAGTCAGTGCGTCGGAAAAGCCGGATTTGGGTTTTGAACTCCAACGGATCCCAAATTTTTAAAAAAACGATGGTTTGTGAGAAACTCATTTTTCGCTGCCCCCCCTCTTTTTTTTTTTGTGAAGAAATTGTTCAGTCGCTTTTACGTTGACATTTTTTAAAAAAAACAACTGCTCTTGCATCTCGACAGAGTTTCCCCCTTCCCTTTCTCAATAAAGTAGTCAATCCATTCCAATCCTGTTGTTTATAGCCCCCCGACAAGAGGGCCCTACAGGCTGTCGCCTCGCAAATTTAATTTCCCCAAACAAAAATGTGCAGCTATATACAGATTAAAACAGGATATAACCAACCTACGTCTTTTCCTTTTAGAAACCCTGGGCAACCAAAAAGGGGCAACCAGGGTGAGCACTGTGTTGTTGGAAAAACCCATCAACCCCAAAATACTGAGATAAAAACCAAAAAACCCAATTTCCTTAAAAACCCTTTCTTTGTGACCCCTGTAAACTTTCAAATTTTGAAATGGGGAAAAAAAAAATTTCTCTCAGGAAATTAAAAATGGGGTCCAGTGGGAAAATAACGAAAAAGGGGTTCAGGGGGTCTGGTAAAAATTTTTGCAAATTTTGGAATATCACACTCCAGAAGCAGATGTTTATGGTTACCCGCACATCAGACGTCACACACCAGGGAGTTCTCTCTCCTTAAGCAAATGAACGTGGTGATGTGAGAATGACCCGTGGGGTAGCCTGGTGAGCACTGTTCCCTTCCCTTTCAGTTTTTGACACACAGAGGGAGGACTTGGATGTGTGGGGGGGGGGGGGGGGGGGGGGGGGGGGGGTATTGACCGTTCGTTTCTTTCCCCACCCCCATCTAGGTTGCCGCATTCCGATTTCGGGGGTGCTTGTTTTTTTGATATTGACGAAGCCTGTGAAACTCAGGAGGGAGGTTGATGAAAACAATAGCGGAGTGTGACATCAACCATCCCACCATTGGCCATCGCTCTCTCTCTCTCTCTCTCTCTCTCCCCCTTCACTCTCTACCTCTCTCTCCTCTCTCTCTCTCTTCTCTCCTCCTCTCTCTCTCTCTCTCTCTTTTCTGGGCCATCGATCTGGAATGACCTCCCTCTTCCCTTCGCCAAAAAACCTTCTTAGACGCTTAAAATCCGGCCTCAAGACACATTTATTTCAAACCTAGATTCTCCCCTCTTGTTTCATTTTTATTTCTGTCCCTGCCCTCAACCGCCCCCACCCCCCCCCCCCCCCCCCAACCATCCTGCCGGGGTGTACAACCTTTATGTGTGTGCGTGAGTGTGCGTGTGCGTGCGTGCGAGCGTGCGTGTGAGCGTGTGTGTATACATTTAAATTTGTAAAAAAATAAACTCTTCATTGTAACTGGCTGCATGTGAAAAGTAGGATGAAAGAAAGCGCTTTGTTTGTTTGTTGCAAGAGATAGCGCTATATAGATTCCCACGCATTATTATATTATTATTATTATTATTATTTTTCTAAATGGTGACAATGATTCAACTATAAACACGGACCAGAGATGCAGGCAGGGCAAGATTTCAGAATGCTTCATAAACTGGGTATGCACTGTACGTTGGCGAACACACCCCAGCCACAGCTTTTAAAACAGAGTAGTCTTTAGAAAGTCACTGCAGTTTTCGTTTTTATAGCAAAAGCTGGTTGTGGAAAATTTAAAGGGGTGTGTGTGTGTGTTTGTGGTTGGTGTGTGTGTGTGGGGTTTTGTGTGTGTGTGTGTGGGAAAGTGGGGTGT
>JAQIHA010001901.1:0-10252 GCA_028751875.1 Rapana venosa | reverse complement strand
ACACACCCCCCCAAAAAACAAACACCACACACGCACGCACGCAGCACGTACGTGGGCACCGCACACGCACACACATACTATTTCTTTTTCAATCACATACACATATTCACAACGTGGCACATTTACGCATGTATAAATACATCAGGACCCACACCCAAACAGTCACCCTTCCACACAAACACACACATACACGCGCGCACACACACACACACACACACAACACACACACACACACACCACACACACACACACTAACACACAAACACACACACTCTCAATCACTCTCTCTCTCCACGCACCCACACACACACACGCACGCATCTCATCCCCCTCAACCCCCCCCCCCCCCTCCTACACATACAGCCTTACCACACACCCATCCATATGTATATATATACATATATATATACATACATACATACATACATACATCTATCTGTCCCGTAGTCTGACGACCGTGGGGGCACCCTCAAAGACTCAACAACAAGTTCCCTCCATTCCTCTCTCTGTTCTGCCTTTCTCAGGGTTTTGTTGAGTTCTAGGCCTGTCCATTCGCTGATGTTATCCTCCCAGCTCTTCCTTGGTCTGCCTCTTCTTCTTCCTCCTTGGACAGTGCCTTGTAAAACTGTCTTTGCAAGTCCTTTGGATCTTGTGACATTCCCATACCATTTAAGTTTACGCTTTTTCACGATCGTTAGAAGGTTCTCATAGGTCCAATGGTTTGCTGGATTCTGTTATGCACGCTTTCGTTGCTTATGTGGTCTTTGTAGGAGATGCCAAGGAGTCTCCGAAAGCATCTCATCTCCACCGCCTGTACTCTTCTCTCCAAATCTGCAGTCAGGGTCTATGATTCACAGGCATACAGAAATATGGATTTGACAAGGGAGCGCATTAGTCTGATCTTGGAGATAAGTGAGATATTTTTATCTCTCCAGATGGTGTTTAGTTTTGACAGTGCTGTTATTGTCTGTGCAGTCCTGCATACTACTTCTGGCTTGGATCCAGGTCTGATACAATGGCTCCATCAGGTACTTGAAGCTTTGAACAGTTTCCCAGCTTCTGGATTAACCTGATATCCAGTGCTAAAGCCGTTAGGTGCTTATTAGTCAACATATGTCTACTCTTCACTGATTTATCCAACCGTAATTTTTGGGGCCTTATTCATGTTCTGTTTAGGGTGGCAAGCTCTTTTCTGATCCTGCTATTCCTCAATGACATATAACATACATACACACACATATATTATATATCTCTCTCTCCCTCATTATATTTATATATATATTATAAATTCCACACCACTCACTCCACTAAACCCTGTCGTGACTACCGTTGGGTACCCGCACGGACGCTGTACAAGTGGACCTGCCAAATGGTTTCCTGTCTGTCCCAGGGCTGTTTTCCACGGAGGTTTGGGTACAGTGAGGCCTGTTCCCTCCCTTGATGTTGGATATCCACAGCTTTTTGCGTGGTCGTCCCATGCCTCCATGCACCTTCCACCATTCCCTGCAGGACTGTCTTTGACAGCTGTTATGCCGTGTTGTGTGCCCAAACCACTTCCATTTCCCTCCTGTTTGACTGTATCTAGCAAAGTTCTTGTTGGCCAGCCATTGCCTCGATCTGCTGCCAGACTAGTCATTGTTTTTGTGCTGACCTCTGTAAGGTGATGTCAGGATCCGCCCTGAGGCATCTTCATCTCAAAGGCTTGAATGCGACGTTCTAAATCCGCAGTAAGTGTCCATCATCACATCTGTACAAGGCAATAGGATGTGACGATGCCTTGTAGGTCTGACCTTAGTGTGGGTTCTGATGTTGTGTTTTTTCTTCCACACTTTTGCCAGCTTAGTGCATGGAGGAGAGTGCCACAAAGCAAGTCTGATCGTTCACCTCTTGTGTGCTCGTGCTTCTTTGTGATGGAACTGCACCAAGGTACTTGAAAGTTTCCACCTCCTCAGGTGTCCTCGCCACTCATCTTATGCTGGTGGAGTGGTCGTGTGGTACTGTTCAACTAGTATCCTTGCTCTTTACTGTGCTGATCTCCATAACCGTAGGCATTGGCTGATGTTTCCAGTCGGTGTTGAATCCTGGAGTTCTTCTCACTCGGCCCATGAGATCAATATCGTCAGCGTAATCGAAGATTGCAGACTGCCTTCCTCCTATTGTGATTTGTGGTCTTGAAGTCAAGAGAGGGCCTCCTAGCATGATGTTCTCCTAGGAACACGTTGAAAAGACGGGGGATAGCGGGCATCCTGTGATCGAACTCCAACTGAAGTCCGGAAGAACCCTCCGATTTCTCCACCCATGATGAACTGCACTGTGGAGCTGTCATACAGCGCCTGGATGACTTGAATAGGTCCTCGTCGAAGCTAAAGTCTCTCAGGACTATCCACAGAGCTTCTTGTCACACTCGGTCGAAGGCCTCTCTCTCTCTCTCTCTCGCTCCTTCTATCTACATCTCTCTCTCTTCTCTATATATGAGAGCGGTATATATATATATATAATATATATATATATATATATGCACACGCACAAAACACCTGCCACGCACGCACGCACACTCACCCCCTTCACACCCCCTACACACACCATCCTTCACCTGCACACACACAACACACACACACACACACACCACACACACACAAAACACCACTCCCCCTCCAACCACCCACACCCATCAACCCACCACCCACCCACCCACCCACCCACACAAACCCACCCTCCCTCCCCGAACTACACCCCCCCCCTCCCCCCCCCACTACACACACACCCTAAGACCCCCTCTCCCTCACCCCCCCCCCCCCACCAGACTGTACCCAACAGACAAGAGGGGGACAGAAAGACAAGCTAACCTGTCAGGGACGATTTTCAGGCGAGAGAGCAGAACGCCAATGACGAAGAGGCGACAATGCAAGAGAAATGGAAAGACACTGCCGGTGATGGATCAGCTGGCACTTTGTCTTAGTGCAGTCCCCCACCGAGTCTGCCAACCAACCAGACCAGTCATGCGTTTTTATTCAGAAGGAAGGAAGGTGGCAGATGGTTAAGACGCCTCGCCTGCCAACAAGTCAAACCGTGGCGGTTCTGGGGGTCGATTCCTCCCAGCCTCCCCTTTCTTTCTTCCCAGTTTGACCCCGTCAAAAAAAATCCAACTGAATGTCAACAGTCCTTCGATGAGACTAAAAACCGAGGGCCCCCTTTGCGAACGCATGCAGAACATCTTGCGACTTTGTTAAATCATGTTCCGCTTTTTGAAAGAGTAGGCATTGTGTCGGTGGGAATAGATGACAAAATTACAAAACCGCATACACACGGGGACAGGATGTAAAAAAAAGCACAATGAGGTTTCTTATTTCAATTAATCCCTCGATATAAAAAACTTTATCGAGCGCTTTGAATTTGTTGCTTTGCAAATTCAGCGCTATAATAAATTCCATATATTAATATTATATATTATTACTATTATTATATTATCATTATTATTATTATTATTTATTCGACGATAATGGAATGACACCGTCGTGTGATTGGTTTTTTTTTCTTTCCTTTTTTACATCCAGTTCCCGTGTGTATGCAGTTTTGTCAATTTTGTCACCGTTTTCTGAATCAACTTGGAGCGTGCAGCTTGGGGCTCATCCTCGTGTCGAGCCAAGTCAAGTCCAAGTCAAGTCAAATTTGTATTTTCCTGATGTACATTGAAAAAGCGAAAGACATTTGCTTTTTTTTCATCAGCATCTATCTAGGAACAAAAAAAACAACTTGATCATTATGCATCTTGCTACATATTACCATAACCAACAATAATAAAACTGACAGTCCAAAAAGAAAATTAAACCAGAGAGAAAATAATGTAATAGTGAAATATTTCGAGTCACAGTAAATGGTTAAGAGTGGATGCATAAAAGTGCTCATCTATTAATCTAAGCATGCTCATTGACTTATAAGACAGTTTCTAAACATTCATTCATTTAATTATTATTCAGTTAGTGTCTTGAACTGATTTTGTTTTTGATACATTTAAAACTTTTTGGGAGCTTGTTCCATAAAAACACTAACCTGAATATAAGGAGCTTGTTTGTACAGTTTATTTCTGGGGTCCTGGGAAATATAAGTAGATGAATGTGCTGCGTTCATTAATTTAATAAGTTATTATGAATGGGCATTACCATTAATACCTTTCTGTAGACATATAGCTTTCTTGAAATAAAGTATATTTTTCAAGGTTAGAATACTTGTTCGCTTATGATCGTTGTTGTATAGGAGTTCTAGATTTTTAATAGAACAATTTTAAAGGCTCTTTTATATATAAGGGCGAAGAATGAAAATCAGATTTGTTTTGACTGCAGCTGTCCAAAGAGATTATACATAGTCAATGATAAGGCAAAAATATGGCCACTAAAAAAAGAGATTGCGTGAATGTTTTATTTAGAAAGTGTTTAGTTTTGGATAACAGAAGTAGTTTGTTAGCAAGACGGTTTCCCTATGCCAACACATGGTCCCAGAATCAAGTCAGATTCTATCAAGAATGACCCCTCATAAATTTTGTGGTGAGTCAACTTCTTCATTTACTCTTTATCTATCAACAGAGGTTGGAATTCTTTTTCATTTTTTCTGACAGTGGTTTAATTAGAGTCCAATAAACATTCTGGTCAATACTGTATTGAAGTTTGAGTGTTATTTTGTGGGGATCGGAGTCACTACAGTAGAGGGAATTTGTCAACAGCTAACATTACACAGCTACACTCTAGAAAGTAGTAAGTATTTACAAGATATGAAAATATAGGTACCCATTACTGACCCTTGTGGTAGTACCATGTTGAATAGACAGTAGTTCTGAGGTTTGATTATTTGCATTACTAGCCTGCTTCCTAACAGCAAAAAACTGTTCAGAGACGATTATTACTGTGTTCAGTAATCGTGTGTTTTGTGAGTTATGTGTGTGTGAGTTAGTGTTGGTGTGTGTGGGTGTTAGTGATACACTGTGTGTATGCATGTGCGTGCATGAATGTGCGCGTGTGTATATGTTTGTGTATGTACGCGCGCGCGTGCGCGTGTGTGTAACTTCTTCTTTAGTTTATTGTCTCTTTTCTATAAAGTAAAGAGACAGGCATAGAGCTACAAAAGAGCGAGAGAGAGAGCAGAGATGGTAGAGAGATAGAGAGACAGAAACAGAGAGAGAGAGAGAGAGAGAGAGAGACAGAAAGAGAGAGAGAGAGAAGAGAGAGAGAGAGATGAGAGACAGACAGACCAGACAGAAAGAGACAGAGAGACAAGACAACAGACGAGAGACAGAGAGGGAGTCAATCAAGTCCAAGTCCAAAAACAACTTAATCATCCCATGAAGGGCAATTACAATACTATCTAGGGGCAGATTGATACCTATAATTAATCTCACAAGACACAAGAAAAATACTTTCAGATTGATATTATCATTCCAAGAATAGCTTTAAAATATTATATACACAAACCCAGTGCGCGCACACACATTCCGCAGATACCCGCGTACACACCCCACACACAGAAACCACACACACACAAACACACACACACAACACACACACACAATCCACACACACACACACACACACACCCACTCACAAACACACACACACACACCATGTAGGAAAAAATGTTTTGTAAAAACCATGATTGAAAAAGACATAACTTTGTTTATAAATACGCTGCACGCACGCGCGCTACTCACACACAGCGCGCACACCCTAACACTATCTATTCTGTCCCCGTAGTCTGACGACCGTGTGGGCACCCTCCAAAGACTCAACAACCATTTCCCTCCATTATCCTCCTCTCTGTTCTGCCTTTCTCAGGGTTTAGTTTGAGTTCTAGGCTTGTCCATGCGCGCTGAAGTTATCCTTCCAAGCTCTTCCTTGGTCTTGCCCCTCTTCGTCTTCCTCCTTGGACATGCCTTTGTAAACGTCTTTGCAAGTCCTTTGATCTTGTGACATCACCATACCATTTAAGTTTACGCTTTTTCACGATCGTTAGAAGGTTCATAGGGTTCCAATGTTTTGCTGTGATCTGCAATGCACGCTTTTCGTTGCTTATGTGGTCTTTGTAGAGATCCAAGGAGTCTCCGAAAGCATCTCCTCTCCACCGCCTGTACTCTTCTCTCCAAATCTGCAGTCAGGGTCTATGATTCACAGGCATACAGAAATATGGATATGACAAGGGAGTGCATTAGTCCGATCTTGGAGATAAGTGAGATATTTTTATCTCTCCAGATGGTGTTTAGTTTTGACAAAGCTGTTATTGTCTGTGCAGTCCTGCATACTACTTCTGGCTTGGATCCCTGGTCTGATACAATGGCTCCCAGGTACTTGAAGCTTTATTTATTTATTTATTTATTTATTTATTTATACCACTTTAAGTCACGAGATTTCTCTGCGTGAAATTCGGGCTGCTCTCCCCGGGGAGAGCACGTCGCCACAAGAGCAGCGCCACCCTTTTTTTTTCTTTTTCTTTTGGTCTGCAACTGTATTTCTTTCCCTTTTTTCGAGGGGGCTTTTTTCTAGAAATTTTGCCAGGGCCCAACTCTTTGTTGCCGTGGGTTCTTTTTTCGTGCGCTGCATAATTTCTGTAACCCCTGGACCTCGGTTTATGGTCTCATCCAAAAAAGACTAGCGCCCAGACCACCACTCATGGTCTAATGGATGGGGGAAAAGTTTCGGGCCCAGACGGGATACGACCACGCCCCACATCCGACCCGGACTTTTTCGATTTCAGACAGGCGCGTTTACCTCTAGACCACCGATCCAACCTTTGGAACGTTTCCAGCTTCTGGTCATTAACCCTGATATCAGTGCTAATGCCGTTGGTGTTATTAGTCATCAGTTTGTTCTTCTCTGCACTGATTTCCATGCCGTATGTTTTGGAGGCCTTATTCAGGTGTTCTGTTAGGCTGGCAAACTCTTTTTCTGATCCTGCTATTCCATCAAATTCATCTGCGAAGCGGAGGTTTATGATCGTTCTGCCACCAATGTTGTACCAACAGATGGAAGCAAAACTTAGAACACTCTCTATGTAGGACTTGTAGAACAAAGAAAGAATCTTTTTGTCAACAAAAAATGTTAAGCTTCCTTAAAAATATTACATGTTGTTGTCCATTTTTTGACCATTAGGTCTTCTGTGTTGTTAGCATCCAGTTTAAGTTGTGATCAAAAATGTTTCCAGATACTTGTACTTCGAAAACGTTTTTTCACCTTCTTGACTATGATGGTAACATGCTCAGAAGAGTGTGACCCGATTCTTCTGAAATCGATAGAATGAGGGGGAGAGACGAGACAGAAGACAGACAGAGAGCAGGAGCGAGAGAGCGAGAGAGAGAGGAGAGAGTGAGAGGAGATAGAGACGACCTAGACGGACAGGACAGAGAGCGAGTGAGAGTGAGAGAGAGAGAGAGGGAGACAGACAGACAGACAGACAGAGAGGAGGAGAGAGAGAGAGAGAGATGAGAGGGATGATGAGAGAGAGAGAGAAGACGAGAGAGAGACGGAAGAGAGAGAGAGAGAGAGTGAGGGAGAGTGAGAGAGAGACAGACAGACAGACAGACAGTTCCGTAGTTTACTGGTGTGGTGCTGGAATGTCTGCTGGCCGCTTGAGGATTGATAGGATTACAGTGTAATCATGGGACTCTGAGTGTAGACACCTTCAACCAGTGAGTCCAAGCACTAACACACCCGAGAAAACTCACAATGACAAAAAATAATAACAACAACAACAACAACCTATTAACATAAGAGAAAGCAAGTTCTAGATGGGTATTCTGTCCTTGAGTCAGTCATAGAAGAGGGAGACAGACAGACAGACAGACAGGACAGTACTGACAAGACGAGAGCGAGAGAGAGAGAGAAAGAGAGGAGAGAGAGAGAGACGAGCGATGTTGAGATGAGAGAGAGATGAGAGAACGAGACGAGAGGGGAGAGAGAGTGAAGTGAGTGAGAGAAGATCAATCCTAGGTATTGCGTCATAATACAGTGGTTTCTTACATTTATACACCAATGCGCTCTGTGCACACACACAAACATACACTGCTCACAGCACACACCACGCGCACGCGCGCGCGTGCACGCATACACACAAACAGCACACATACACACACATATTATATATAAAATATATTTTTTTTAGAAGACACAAACCACACACGCAGGGCACACGTGGCACACAACACATAGGCACACACATAAGCGCGTGCGCCCCCCCCCCCCAACACACACACACTCATAGGCACACACGCACATCTTCACACACACTACCGTCTACATTTCAACAAGTGTTATGTATGTTCTCGGTGACTTTAAGGACACTTCGGGACAACCCGTCTTCTCCTGATGTCAAAGACGTCCTTTCTCTTTCTTTGTTCCAACCATCTCTCTTTCACGCTGGTAACTGAAGAAACACACAGATCCGGACACTATTTAGACTGGACTCATTTACAGATGTATCACAAAGATTGGTTTCATCTGTATCTATCACTGATGAATACTTCTGATTCTTCTGCTTGTTCTTTTCTCCCTCAACATTGCAATAACCTTTCAGAAAGAAGAAATGTGTCACCTGTCGCATCTCAAGGCTATAGACATTGAAGCTTTCTCTGCACAAGTGCTTGAGCGCCTATCACTAACCTCTGACAACACTGATCCCTCGAAACTACTACAATGGATGGTTCTCAGCAACTGCTTGATGAGCATGCACCTCCCACTGGTCCGTCTCCTGCCCGACAGGCCTGTGCCACCAAGGTACACCACGATATCTGGTTGCAAAGCGCAACGCCGGCAGCTAGAGCTGGCAGTGGCAAAAACAAAAAATGGAAATCAACAACTAGCTCTTCGAAAACAAATCATCAAAGTCAAAGTCTTTGTCTTTCAGAAAAACAAAGTACTCTCTTCTCAAGTTCTTAATGCCACGTCTATGAAATCTCTCTTTTCCCCCTCACATCTACTCTTCTTTGATCTGTTGAAGGCAGCCCTCTGCCTTCAAGCCACAACCACTGTGAACTTCGTCTATACTTTTCTGCATTCTTTTCTGACAATAATCAGTACATCCGTTCCAGGATGGATCAGACTCCTTTCCAGCCTGCTTTTCCTGATCCCCAATTCCGGTACTCCTCCCCTTTTCTTTCATCCAACAAGGGGAAAAAAAATTGACAATTCTGAAAAAAATGACTAAAAAATCATGGCGACCCTCGCCCAACCGCCTCTCTTTTTTGACATGCCTCCCCAACTTAAACCGAAGATAGGGATAAAGCCGACTTTAAACTCAATGCTCTTTAGACTTACCTATTTTTTTTAAAACCCCAACTTTGGGGGGATTCTCGGCCCCAAAATTGCGGGGGGTTTTTTAAAAAAAAACTAGGTAAGTCTGAAAGCATTGAGCTTAGTCGGCTTAAACCCTATCTCTTTAATAAAAAAAAAAGTTACAATCTTGCTTTATGGGAAAACTAAAAAATTATGGTAAAACAGAAAAAAGTGAAAACCATCTCCCCTGCCCAGCTCCATTTAAAACTAGTGCACTTTTATCCGGATTTTTAATGAAGCATGGGGAGGGAGTGATTTTCCCGGGATTCACAACCTTTGGGGAAGCCGACACACGCATTCGCACAAACAAAAAAATTCAAAAATGGACAGTGACAGCACAAAGTTTAAAAATTTAAAAAACATTAATAACATTAAATACAGTTTTTTTGGGCAATTCAGAGTACAGCAAATCTCAAACCCCTTTCTTTTATTTTATCGAAAAGAAAAATAAAATATAAAAATCGGGGATAGGGGCTCGAATGGGAACCACCAAAAAAACACCTCTTGCTTGGCCAAGACGACAAACTGTAGCCAAGTCTGCCCCCCCCGGAGGGCGAAGATTGTGTAAAAATAATTATAACTTTTTGTTAGTAGGTGGCAAAAAACCCGCTGGCTTTTTGATTGGGCTGAATGACTCGCCGCGAGGCGCTGGCCCAGTGCCCAGCCACACAGCAGAAGATGATTCATACAATGTATATCACAGTTTTGTGTATGTTTTTAAAAAAAAAAAAAAAAAAAGTATTGGGGGGTTTTTCTCGACCAATATTTTGTTGGTTGATCTGTTTTTAATATTGTTTACTCACTTCTGAGTTTTTGTTTTATCTTTTCCTTTTTTGTCCGCTGTAATAACATCATTCTCCCGAGGCAATTATTTAAACCCCTCTCGTTTTCATGTGAAAAAATTTCAAAAGCTTTTATTTGTTCACGGTTTTTTTAAAACT
>JAQIHA010001900.1:0-10265 GCA_028751875.1 Rapana venosa | reverse complement strand
AAAAAAGGCAGTAAAGGGAGGAAAAAGAAAGGTGTAAGTTTAAAATATCCTTTTCAGCAGTATTTTTTGGGTAGCAGCCATCAACACTCCGGTGGTTTGCTTCATCCTCAAAACAGTGATACACCTTGCCTGGATCACACCGCCGGTCTCTGTCATTCCACACTCTTTCCTTATAATGAGGGCACCTATCCTCCCTGTCACACAAAGGTTTCAGTAAACTTGGTGTCACTTAAAATCACTCAGGTACATGTAAGCACATACACATGCACATATACACACACATGCATGCACGCACTCTCACACACACACACGCACACACACACACACATGTGCACAAACACATACACACACATACATGCACGCACGCATGCATGAACACACACACACACATATGTAAACACATACACACACATGCAAACACACACACACATGCACACGCACATGCACACATGTGTGCGAGCATGCACACAGACACATGCACACACACGCATGTGTGCATGTACGCATGCACACACGCACATACACATACACACACACTCACGGAATAGCCTGGTGGTTAGAGTGACGTATTCGTGTCCTGTGACCCAGGTTCGAATCTTGTTCAAGAGGATTTTTCCTTTGGAGTTAACATCAGTGCTGACTCCACTCTCCCCAAAAGGCCTTTGGATGAGACTATAAACCAAGGTCCCATATGCAAACACATGCAGAACATCTTGCACACACGTTAAAACCTATTCCACTTTTTGGAAGAGTAGGCCATTGTGTACCAGTGGGAACTGATGACAAAACTGCATACACACAGGGACTGGATGAAAACAAAGCACATGACTCATCATGAGTGTTTATTCCATTATCCTCGAAATAAATAAATAAATAAATAAATAACACACACACATGTTCTCACACACAGACATGCACACAAGCACACATGCACGCACACACACGCGCACACACACACACACACACACGCACCCACACACACACATGTGCCACTGGGAACAGATGACAAAATTTACAAAACTGCACACACACAGGGACTGGATGAAAAAAAGCACATGAGTGGTTATTCCATTATCCTTGAAATAAAAGAGTAAAATAAATAAAATAAAATAAATAACACACACACACACACACAAAATGAATATATGTTATAAACTTATAATTGATACAGATTTCCAGCAAAAACAAACAAACTGAGAGGTTTTCTAATTTTCCTCTGTCAATCTTATTATTTTTCTCTAACACTTTTACTGTACACTAGCTGACCGTGTATACATCATTACATGTATATGTCTGTAAAATGCATGTTCTGTGTGTGTGTGTGTGTGTGTGTGTGAGCATGCTTGTGTGCATGTGTGCGTGTGAGCATGTGTGTGTGTGCATTTGTGTGTGTGAGTGTGTGTGTGTGAGGGAGGGGGGGGGAGGGTGCATGTGTGTATGTGAGTGCACAGGGTGCATGTGTGTATAAATCTGTATGAGGTGTTGCTGTCATCTTTGGCTTGATGTCTGTTCACTAACAGTAAGATTAGACAAAATAAAGCCTAGGGGGAAAGGAAATCTTGATTAAAAAGGAAATCAAGTGCTCAAAATCTAACTTACACATCACTTAAAAATATTGGCCAAACAACAACACCAAATGATACAACAACAACAACACAACCTTGTGTAAATCAGTGCTTATTCAATCATAAGAAATGTCCTATATGCTACAGGACTGCGCTATCAACCTTTGGTAATACTCATTTAAAAATAGCAATTTTAACCTTGAGGAGCATAGATAGAAAGACAGACAGACCAGACAGACAGACAGACAGACAGACCAGACAGACAAGACAGACAGACAGACACACAGACACACAGATAGCGCTGTTTGTTTGGTGCCTTCACCTATGGGATTCCCCTTTAAAAAAGAGTGGGGATAAAAGCTGCAAAATGAAGTGTAAACCCCCAAAAAGGGGAACAGAAAGTTTTTGTTCCCTCGTGGAAAAAAGGGGGAATACACAAAACTAGGAGGGGGGAGGCATCAGGGGCCAGTACACACACACCACAGCTGAAAGAGAAAGTATTAGGACTAGAAAAACTGAGCAATGCCCAAATTTAGAACACGATCATTCAATACCCTACAAGGAAGATATAAAAGATATAATTTCTTTTGCAACAAAAAGATTTTAATGCTTTTGTGAGGGGCGTGTGATTTTGTAAATACTTTTCAATGTCATTGTATGTATGTTTAAACAAGCTTTTAAGAGTCCTGAATGTTTCGCACTATTATCACCAAATTTTGCAAAGGTGTTCATGTTTTTTGTGTGGAACATATATTTAAAACTCAGTTCTTTTTAATTTTGCCCCTTTTGCAAGGATTTAATTTTTTTTTCCCTTATTTTGAGGGTAAAGGGAAAAAAACCTCATGTGCTTTTTTTTTATCCCGTGCCCTGTGTATGCAATTTGTAATTTTTCCATCCATTCCCACCGGACAAAGGCCTACTGCCATTCACTTGCCCGTGAGTAGTCAGTCTCAGTGTGAGTGATCCCAAAGTATGAGTAAAGTAAATTTTATTTCGATGGTACATTGAAAAAGCGTGCTTTTCTTTTTTTTCCCCCAAAATTGATCAAGCCCTGAGTGACTGGAGAGGCAATGCAAATCTTTTATTTAGTAAAGAATAAGCCCAAAAAATGTGTTTTTTTACATATCCCCCCCGTTGGGTCCACTTAAAAAATTTAACCCAAAATTTTCGTTACAATAAAAACGGGGAAAAACCCCTTTTTAAAAGTCCCCCCCCCCCCCCAAAAAACCCCCCCCCCCCCCAAAAAAGCAAAAAAAGAAAACCTTAAAAAACCCCCCCCCACCCCACCCCCAAAAAAACCTTTAACCCAAAACAAACAAACAAAAACAAAAGAGAAGGAAAAACCAAACCAACAAAGATGATAAAAAAGAGAAAAACAGACAGACAACAACAACAAGAACAAGAACAACAACAGAGCCAAGAAAAATAACACAACCAAACTTAATAAGTCATAAAGATAAACATCTACACATTGTCAAATGGTACACATACTTGTTACACATAATTATAAATCAATTAATTAACAAACAAGATCATTTCAAATAACAATGAAATATTTCACTCAAACTCCCATTCAATTAGTGAAAAATCAAGAAATCGAAAAATCAAATGAATAAACAAAACCAATTAAACAAGAAAAAAAGACCCACAAAACACTCCCCTTCCCAACACCCCCTCCCCTAAACAAACAACAACCCCCCAAAAGTCCAGACTAAATGCAAGCGTGCGCGCGCGCGCGTGCACACACACACACACACACACACACACATACACACACACTTACGCACGTATAGCCACGCATGCACACCACACACACACACACTCTCTCTCTCACACATACACACTCACACACACATAATACACACACACACACACACACACACACACACACACACACACACACACACACACACACACACACACACACATCCTGGATACATATCCATTCGCAAGACATTTCCTCACATACAAGATAATAGACACATGTCATAATTATCAAAATATCATAACCGTACATTTGTACAGACAAAACCAGGAAATAAACATTATTTGATGTACGAAGACAGCAAGCCACAAAGCATCAAGAAAAATGACCAGTCTAACATCAGCTATTTCAACAATAAACACACAGAACTGCTTTCTTTCCGCTCTCATCTGCACACACTGTGAATGGGCGCTCATTACTACTCACTGACACACACATACACACATACACACACATATACACACACACATATTCATGCATGCGCAATCCTATATACACATTATTAGAATTGATACAAAAGTCCACAGAAGTAATGAAATTGTCCAACAGAACATTGCAAATTAACAATCCATACCATTCTGCATTAACAACAAAATACAACCCAAACTTCATTTTAAGGGGGAAAACTCAGACAAGTTCATTGTTAACAAAATCAAAACAAGCAAGGGCACACACACACACACACACACACACATTATAATTCAAAGCAAGCTCACTAATGTCAGTTACAGAGAGAGAGAGAGAGAGAGAGAGAGAGAGAGAGAGAGAGAGAGAGATGTAGAGAGAGAGGATAAATTGGTAAACTGCAAGGGAGATATATTTACTTAGATTCCAACAGAACAATTGTGGATTTTTTATTTTATGATGCATTAAGTGGATGAAAAAATGACTTTTGAAGATTGTTAATGATTGAGTTGTCAAAATGAGTCAGGAAGGGAGATCCACATCACAGGGCCTTAGTAAAGTAAGCTAAGTTTGAACAAATCTAATCTTGGATTGTGGACACTAAATGTGCTTTTCGGTATTTTCTGGAATGATTCATTGGGAAACTTGTCTTTCAAGGATGAGGGAAAAGTGTCCTGTCATTATCTTAAAACATCAGATGCCTTTGTTAAATCTTAGTCTTTGGTGTAGGGAAGAATATTTAACTGTGTATAATCCACTTCTAGTAAGTTAGACTTCTTCAGAAGAACCAGTTTAAGAGCACGTTTATACAGACTTAATAATGGTTTCATAGTGTTGCACTGAGCAGAATCCGCACATGTTGAAGCATAATCAATTGAGGATTGTAATAAGCTTGAAAGGATTAGTTTTCTCATGAATGAAAGTCAAGAAAATTTTGATTTTAGCAGTTGGTATACTCTTTGGAGACATGTATTTGCACAGATGGGATAGTGATGGTACCAGCTGATATTTTCATCAATTGTTACTCCTAGAACTTAGTGGTGAGAGGCTTGTTCAATGTTTCCTTTCAATATGATTGGGAAAAGTTTAATAGATAGATTTTGTCGCTTTTGTCTGGTAGTTATAAGCATGCATTTTGTTTTTGGGGGTGTATAGACATGTATTTTGTCAGTTCCATTTGACCAAGATCATCATGCTATATTTGCAATGTCTTGTCAAAGAGAGTTAATGACAGTAAGGCTTTATGTAATGGATGATTCGTCAGCAAAAATTTCGCATATTATATTTGATATGGAGAGGAAGGTCATTATGTATACAGAAAAGAGAATTGGTCCTAAGATGGATCCCTGTGGTACTCTCCAAAATGAAAGGGTTATAGTGTTGGATGTGGACGTAGCTATAGAAACACATTGTTTGCCTGTTGGTAAGATAAGAAGCAAGAAGTTCAAGAGTATTTGTAGAGAGATTATATAAGTCTATCTTTTAAATGAAATTCTTCGGTCAATTGTAATCAAATGGCTTTTTTTGAAATCTACAAATAATACTCCACAAAATTTATTGTCATAATGTTTTTAGACAGCCAATTGTCTACAAAAGACGAGTTAATCCGATGGGCAACACCGCAGTGATTTTTTCACAATCCAGACTGAAATTTTGGGTGAAGTAAGTTTGTTTACTATCTATATGATGGATCTACGTTTAATTCATATGTTTTTCCAAGGGTTTAGAAGGTAAGAAAAAAAGAAGATTGGCCATAAAATTTGAGAGGGATCAGAAGTGTCTCCAACATGTGGATCGGAATCACCTTAGCATTTTGAATTGCTTTTGGGAAATAGTTCTTATGAAGACAAAGGTTAAGATATGGTCCAGAGGACGTAATAACTGGAGCTGAAGTTTCAGTATTCTGCCACTATTCCATCAAGACCACGCGTACTTGATTGTTTTGAGGTGATCAGTAATCGTAGACCACAGAAACAGAATATGAAAGGTATGTGGAGTTATGAAGGAAAATACGCATTCTTGGAAGAATTGTTTTAGTTTCATTGAGATCATTGGGACTTCGATTTTATCATTGTTAATATGTTACAAGAAAATAAATGAAGTTAATGTTTAGTTATTTTCAGCAGAAATAATCTTTAATTACGGTAATTTGGAAGACAATTGAGATTTGTTATTTGAGTTGAATAGCCTTATCCATACAGTCTTTGAATATTGGTTTTGATGAAAGTAGATCTTGGAAAAATTTCCTTTCTCTTGCCGTTTTTGTGAATTTATGGGCATTTCTTAATTTTTTGCCTCCTCATAATATTTATGTTCTTTTAAGAATCTCTAATAAAGCAAGCCTTCTTCTAGATCCTTTGGTAAACCAAGTGTTGCGGACATTTTGATCCTTAAGGCATTTTAATGGGCAAGTTTGATATAAATTTCAGTAAAAACTTTATCCAGATACTACAATGGCCAGGTCTGGATCATTACTATTGAATGTTTCCGAGAGCAAGGAACTGCTTAAACTCTAGTAAGAAAAAGCTGCTCATTAAATTTTGCAAAAGAGGCGATAGGTAATAGTTTTATGGCCAGTTTTTAGGAATTTTTGTTCTTTTTTTGACCATGTGGTACAGACCTGGGTAGTGGACGGCTACATTTGTGAACAGGGACACCAGATTCTATGATTTGTTTTTTAGGTCTGATACGATAGATGTGAATCAATGATTGTTTTAGAATTTTGATTACTCTTGGGGTGAAGTTACTAATATGTTAAGATTGAAATGAGTTAAAAACTTGGGTCCATTGTTGTTCTTTTGCTAGGACAATATAAAATCACCTATAAGAAAATTTCCCTATGATCTAATTGGTACTACGTCATCATGGAGTCAAACTTGTCTATCCCATTTTTCTTTCTGTTTTGGATTTCTGTAGCAAACCCCATAAATAATAGTCGCTGCAACCTTATAATAGCTACTTCGATCCAGAAGGATATTCTACTATCATAACGTTCAAGAATGGAAAAGAACGTTTGAAACATTACAGACTCACTAATATAGATTAAGAGACATGTTTCATTGGGCTTTTTGCGGATCTTTTCGCATGAATTTAATATCCTGGAATGGAAATGTCAGTGTTGGTTATGTGTTCTGTAAGTCCTTGACCGAAAGACCAAGTATAATGAAATGTTTTTGCCTTGTATGTTGAGATCTTGTTATATCTTCGATCATGAGAGAGAGAGAGAGATAGAGAGATAGAGAGAGAGACCTAAGAATGATAATGACAAAAGACAAATAAGAGAAATAACATTCTTTATATCAAGGATAATTGAACAAGCAACTCACCGAGATAGAGAATAGAGAGATAGAGAGAGAGAAGAGAAGGGAGAAGAGAGAGGAGAGAGAGAGAGAGAGAGAAGAGAGAGAGAGCGAGAGAAGCGAGAGAGAAGAATGACTAAATGACAAATAACATTCTTCTTATTTCACGATAATGAATAAGCAACACAGAGAGAGAGAGAAAAGAGAGAAGATAGGAGAGAGAGAGAGAGAGAGATAGAGAGAGAGAGCCAGCAACTAGCAAGTCTTTTAAAAAAAATATAATAATATATATATAATATTTTATATATAATAAATATATATATAATAAAAATCTGTCATTTTGTGCACTTAGGAGTGTCCATAACAAATAATAATATTGCTCCAAAATAATATGTGAGGTAAAATGAATATCCAGGGGTAAAAAAGTTTGTAATCTACTTAGCTCAGCTATGCCTTTGGCATTGCAAAAGTAGTAGCACAAAAATGTCTAAGCAGACATAGTTACAGGAAACAAGGTCATTGCCAAAAGATATGGCACCAGCTGCAAAACCATCTTGCTGGTACCATATAACACTTCCCAGTGGATTTGTGTCAAGTGTCCATAGGTTTTCGGAGATCCTCTCCAGCTGGCCATGTACTCCTAGCACGCGTAACTTTGGGAAATCCCCCGAATAAAAGGCCATACACCACCTTTAACTTTTCCACTTTTCTTCTGGATCAGGATCTGATCCAAAACGACGCAGTAACCACGTTCTGGCTTTACGCGACGGATTGGCGGGTTTTGCGCTAACTGCTAGTAACTAATCTGGTTGGTTCTGAACTAGTGCTGGTTCTCCCCTGGTGAGGGCCCCTTGAAGGAGCTCAGGGTCTGGAATTGACGTCTGGTCGCTGAAGGTGTTCCAGTCTATAACAGTCAGCAAGAAGAAGAGTTGCTGTACTGGTTGCACCTGCTTCTGGGACTGTGTAGCCCTGTTGGTTTGTTGCAGGCCTGTCCTTTCTACTATTTTACTTGATTTAGTCCTTAAAAGTCTTATCTTAAATCTACGTTTACTTGGGGTTTTGGGGTAAAAAAAAATTGATGCGGCATGGCCGGGACAAGTCCCTCAACCACTTTATACATAATGTCTAACCTAAGCTGTCGCCTCCGGTCTTGTAATTTCGGCAGAATGCAGTTCTTTGGAGCATGGGTCGTGACACATGCCAGGGGTCTCTATTATGGTTAGTCTTGTTTATGAATCTGGCTGCCCTTTTCTGGATACTTCTAACATATCTATGTCTGTTTGGCAGTGGCTATCCCATACTGTGGCACCATTACTAATGTTGGATCTCAAACGTAGTGATAGATAAGGCTAATCTACGACATTCTTGTGCAGTGTTTGAGGTTTCGCTGTAAAAATCAAAACATTTGAGCTTGGCTTTTTTGGTAATTTTTTCTATGTTGGGTGGTCCATATTCAAGTCGTTGGAGATGTGGATCCCTAAATATGTGTTGATGCCACTTGCTGGAGGATGTACTATTTAGTTGGTAGAGATAGTCTGTTCTTTTTTTATGTTTAAAAATATAACACTTTAGCTCTGAGCGTTAAAGACGCATCCCCCAAGTTTTTCCTTTTTCCTGCCAGGTTTCTAAATTATCATGAGGTCTTTCTGAAGGGTGATGTGTCATCGAAGTGCCTATTTTCTCAATATAAAGAGACAGTCCATCCTGCAAAAAAGTCTTACTTGGATGCGACTGATGTTGGTAGGAATTAATGAGGCATAGGAAGAGTAATTGGGCCTAACACTAGTTCCTTGTGGTACTTCCTGACTCTACTCTAAACTTCTTCTTATGTTTCACCTACTACACTAACTCTCATTGTTCTGGTGGTTAGGAAAGTTTATCAGCCAGGTGTGAAATTGTCACACCTACAATGCCATATTTTTCTAAACTTAATATAGTTTCCTTTGGGGGACTGTACAAGCCCTAGCTAAAGTCTAAAGATTGCTACATCTACTTGTTCTCCCTTGTCTAATATATAGGAAATTCCCCGGGGCCCCCCCGGGGATTGGGGGGGGGATTGGAAACGGGGGGGCTGCGGGGGGGCCCCTGGGACCCCGGGTCGGGGCTCCCCGTTTTCTCTCAGTGGGAGAGAAGGGGGGTCCCGTTTGGGACCGGAGGGGGGTGGTTTTTTCCTTTTTGGGGGGATCTGAAGTTTTTTGGGGAATGGTGGGGGGGAATTCCAAGCCGGGAAAGAAACGGGGGGGGCCAAGGCCCGGGGAAAGGGGGAAGTATTGGGGGTTTGGTGAGGTCCGGCCGGGGGAATGTGGAGGGCCCCTTTGGAAAAAGTTTTTGGGGTGGTTTATTTTGTTGGAAAATTTTGGGGGGAAAAAAGGGGGGGCCCGTGAAAGGGGGGGGGAAAAAAAATTTTTTTTGGAAATTTTCATGGCCCCCGTTGGAAGAGGGGGTTTTAAGGTTGCCCCGGGGGGTGGGGTAAGTTTTTTTTTTAAAAATTTGAATAGGGGTGGAAAATTTTTTTGGGGGGGGGCCCGTTTTTATGGGGGTTTTCGGGGGGGAAAACCCTTTTCAATTTGGGGCATTCGGGGGTAATTTCTGGGGGGGGGAATCGGGGTTTATGTTTGGGGGTTTTTCTTTGTGGGGGGGTTTGGGGGGGTGGGGAATGTTGGTGGTTGGGGTTTTTGGGGGGGTGGGTGGGGGGGCTGTTGGGTTTGAAAGGGGGGTTGTTTTTGGGGGTGGGGCCCCTTTTGGGGTGTTTTTTGAGATGGGGGGGGGGTGGAGGGATTAAAGGAAAAGGGGGCAAAAAGTGGTTGGGGGGAAAAATTTTTCCCCAAAAGGGGGGGTTTCCCAAATTTAAAAAAAATTGATTGTTATAGTTTGGGGGGTTTTTGCCCCTTTTAAACCCAAGGGGGCTTTTTGAATTCTGGGTTGGAAGATGGGGGAAAAGCGCTGGAAGCAGGGGGGGGCGGTTTGGGGTTTTTATTAGGTGGTTTTTGGGGTCCCCGGGGGCTGGGGTGGGGTTGGGGGGGTGGTGAAAATAAAAGGAATGGTTTTGGGGGGAAACGTCAGTGGGGGTGTGGGGTTTTTGGGGGGGTTTTGAAATTTTAGAAGGGTTTTGGGGTTGGCCTTTCCATTGGTTTTTTCCTGTTGGGTTTGGGGGGTTCCATTTGATTTTAAATCCCTTTGGGTTTTCCTGGGAATTTTTATATCTTTTTTTCTGAATTTTATCCCTTCTTT
>JAQIHA010000190.1:0-14864 GCA_028751875.1 Rapana venosa | reverse complement strand
AAAAGTAAAAGCGCAAAAAAAGCATCATACACACAAAATCTCACCACCGGTAAACCTCAGAGCTCTAGCGAGGAACAAACAAAACAACAACAAAACCTACAAACAAACAAAAACCCATCACAGAAAAACAGCCCCGATACACAAAACTTCCTTGCAACAGCCATAAAAAAAACAACAAACCACCAACAAGAATAAATCGAATAAATTAACTAATAACACAACCAAACCCACCAAAAAACAAAGCGCTACCGTAACCACCAACACAAACCACTCACAGAAACACAGCCCGATATACCAAGGTCCCAGCGGCCGCGGCCATATGGCCGTCAGCAGGTTGGCTCTCCAGGCCACGGAGCCGCAGGGCACGGCCAGAAAGAAGGCCTTCATGGCCATTGTGTACAGGGGGTAGCCTGGAGGGTGAGCCACCTGGGTACAGCAGCATCATAGCAGACTGTGTATGGTGGGGTGTGATGTGGAGTGTGGTAGGGGGTTGTACAGTGTAGTGTGGTGTGTGGTGTGGATTGTGTGGTGTGGTGGTTTGTGGGAGTTGTGTGGTGTGGGTGTGGAGGGTGTGGTGGGGGTGTGGTGTGGGGGTGTGTGTGTGGGTGTGGTGGGAGTGTGTGGTGGGGGGAGTTGGTGTGTGGTGGGGAGTTGTGTGGTGTGTATGGAGTGTGGTAGGGGGTTGTCAGTGTGTGTGTGTGGGTGGGTGAGGTTGGTAGTTTGTACAGTGGTGTGGTGTAGTGTAGTTGTGTGGTGTGTGGTGGGGAGTTGTGGGTGTGGTGTGGTGTGGAGTTGTGGTGTGGTAGGGTGTGGGGTGTTGTAGGGTGTGGTGGAGTTGTTGTGGTAGGTGTGGTGTAGGATGTGGTGTGTAGGGTTGTGGTGTGGTGTAGGGTGGTGTAGGGTGTGGTGTGGTGTAGGTGTGGTAGGGGTGTGTGGTGTAGGTTGTGGTGGAGTTGTGTGGTGTGGTGTAGGATGTGGTGTAGGTTGTGTGGGTGTGGGTGTAGGTGTGGTGGAGTTGTGTGGTTGTGGTGTGATTGGTGTAGGGTGTGGTGTGGTGTAGGTGTGTGAGTGTGGTAGTGAGTTTTGTGTTGGTGTGGTGTGGTGTAGGGTGTGTGTGTGTAGGGTGTGTGTAGGGTGTGGTTGGTTAGGGTGTGGTGTGTAGGGGTGTGGTGTGGGGTGTAGGGTGTGGTGTTGGTGTGGTGTGGTAGTGGTGGAGTTGTGTGTGTGGTGTTAGGTAGTGTATTGTGGCATATGAGTATGTATAGCAGTGTGGTGTGGTGCGATGTGGGTGTGGTGTGTGGGTTGTGGTTTGGTTGGTGTGGGTGTGGTTTGGTTTGGTGTGGTATAGTGTATTGTGGTTGTGGTGGTGGTGTGGGTATGGGGTGGTGTTTGAGTGATGAAATTGTATTGTGGTGTATGAGTATCGTATGCAGGTGGTGTGGTGTGGTGTGGTGTCGTGTATGCATAGTTTGGTAGTGCCATGCAGTGTGGTGTGAGGTATGGTGGTGTGGTGTGATAACGTGTATGGTATGGGATGGTTGGTAGTGCTATGCAGTGTGGTGTGAGGTATGGTGGTGTGGTGTGATAAAGTGTATGTATGGGATGGTATGGGTAGTGCTATGCAGTGTGGTGTTGAGGTAGGTGGGGGTGGTGTGATAAAGTGTATGGTATGGGATGGTTTGGTAGTGCTAGCAGTGTGGTGTGAGGTATGGTTGGGTGGTGTGATAAGTGTATGGTATGGGATGGTATGGTAGTGTATGCGGGTGTGTAGGATGGGGTGGGGGTGAAAAAGTTTAGGGTTTATGGGAGGTATGGAAATGCTAGCAGTTTTGGTGTGGGGAAATGGTGGTGTGGTGTGAAAAGTGTAGGTATGGGGGGAATGGAAAGTGCTATGCAGTGTGGGGGTGGGGTAGGGTTTTTGTGGTGGATAAGTGTATGGTAGGGGTTGGAATTGGTAGTGCATGCAGGGGGTGTGGGGGAATGGTGGTGTGGTGTGATAAAGTGAAAGGTAGGGATGGGGGGGGTTATGCCATCAGTGGGGTGTGAGGTTGGTGGGTGGGTGAAAAATTTTGGTTATGGGATGGAAAGTTTTTTTTTTCCCGGTGGTGTGGGGGAATGGTGGTGTGGTTGATAAATTTAAATGGAATGGGATGGTAGGGTTTAATGCCATGCTTTGGGGTTGGGGTTTATGGGGGGTGGTGTGATAAATTAAATGGTATGGGAGGGGGAAAGGTAGTGCCATCAGTGGGGTTTGTGAGGAAAGGGTGGTGTGGTGTGAAAAAAGTGTATTTTATGGGAGGAAAGGGTATGCTAGCAGTGGGGTTGTGGGGTATGGGGGAAAGGGGGTGTGATAACGTGTATGGTATGGGTTGGTAGGGGAGTGCCATGCAGTGTGGGGTGAGGGGGTATGGTGGCGTGTGTAAAAAAGTGTATGGTAGGGGATGGAAGGGTAGTGTCATCGTGGGTGTGGGGTAGAGAGGGGGTGATATGGTTGGGTTGATGTATGAATAGAAAGGTGGGGTGTGATACAGGCATACCTGCCCCACTTTTCCATTCAACCCGAAGGGACAAAAAAGGTAAGTTCTAAGAAAAATCACGAAACGCTGGCAAAAAACAGGGCACTTTTGTTTTTAAACCTTTTTTAACCCCCTTGGGCAAAAAGAAACGTAAAACCCATTTTTTTTTTCCCTTTTTTTTTTCTTCTTTTTTTTTCCTTTTTTCCTTTTCTTTCTTTTTTTTCCTTTTTTTGTGTTCTTTCTTTTTTCGCAGCGTTCAAAAAGGGCCACCCACTGTGTTATTAGGAAACCCCTTTCCCCAAAATCAGGAAATTTTGGGGAAACCATATTTTGTCAAAAAGGCTGAAACCCCCCCCCCTTGCAAATTGATTTGACTGAGAAAATTCAACCATCTGCTTCACCCGGGTGGGTGTGGGGTGATAGGAAATTTAGCGATTGGGGGTGTGGAGGGGAGAAAAACTAAAAATTTAATTTCTCGGCCAGGGGAGAGAGAGAGAAAAAAGAGAAGAGAGGTGTGTGTTTTTGGTGTGTGTGGTGTGTGTGTTGTGTGTGTGTGTGTGTGTGGGTTTTAATGTTTTGTTGTGTGTGTGAGCTTTGTGACGTTGTATGGTGTGTTTTTCAATTTTTTAACCCTCTGTGTGTGTGCTGTTCTCTGTGTGGGTGCATGTGTGTGGGGTGTATTTGTGGGGGGTGTTAAAAATTCATTTAATTTCTTCACTTTGGTTGTGTACAATTATGTGTGTAATTTTGTGTATGAATGTGTGGGGGTTTTTTTTTGTGTGTTTGTGTGTGTGCTGGGGAAAAAAAAAACCCGGAGAAGGGCTAACGGGCGAAAAAAGCAAGGGGAAGAGCTGGAAAAGAAGGATTGGTAAAAAAAGAGGAAATTTCTAGCACGGAATTTCCAGAAAGTGGGGATGCTATTTGTACTGAAAGAGCCCCCCCCCCCCCAGCATCCCCACAGTGGGTTAATCAATAATATTACAATCCATTTATTACTGTTTTGATTATTATAATCTCATGAGACAAGTGGATCGATGGTCTACATGTAACACACTTGTCCAGAAAGCGAGAAGTTACTGGTTCGATACCCGTCTGATCCTCAACTTTTCTCTCTTTCACCAGACCATCAGTGATGGTCCGGGCATTAAGTCTTCCGGGTGAACTGATAAATCCGAGATTCTGTGTGCAATGGAGCACAAAGTAAAAGAACCCATGGCAACAAGAAAGTTGTTCCATGGTAAAGTTCTGTAGGAAGAAAAATAAAATCAACTTTCATAAGGAAACAAATACACATGCAGTGTAGGGAAAGCTACATCATCATTAACCATTACACCCACGCTTCCACTCCTGCCTATCCTGGGCCAACCTAGTCACTGATCCCCAAGAGTGCTGCATGGCCTTCATCTCGCTTTCTACAGTCCTCCTCCACGTTGCTTTTGGTCTTCCTTTATTTCTCCTTCCTTCTGGGGTCCAGTGCAATGCTGTTCTTGTGATTGACTGTGGGTCTCTTCGGAGGATGTGCCCAATAGGGAAAGCTACAAGAAGGGGAAAAAAGTGATGCTGCTCTAGTGACGATGCACTCTTCCTGAAAAGAGCAGGCCTACTTTTGCACAGAGAGAAATCTGCCATGACTCAAAGTGGTGCCCATCACACTGCAATGTAACACTATACAATACAATACAATGCTATACAATACTATGCTATACAATACAATACAATGCCATAAAATATAATGTAATACAATACAATACAAAGCTATACAATACGATGCTATACAATGCAATACAATGCCATACAATATAATATAATGTAATACAATACAACACAATGCTATACAATACAATATAATGCACAATTCAATGTAAGGCGATCTGAAAGACAGGGGAAAAAAAGTGAGAATGACTTACCCCTAATTCACTGGCAGCAACAATTAGTTCCCCTGCAAAGAAGAAAAAAACATTCATAGGGGAAAAAAAACAACAACAGCATTTAGCTCATTTTCTTTATTACAGCAATACTTTACAGAGTGTTCTTATCATTAATCATTGATCTGTTCAGCAACTTCCTTCATGTATGGGCCCATGGCCTCTTTATGAATGATCTTTCCAGAGTTCTCTCACAACACCCTCCCTCCACACACACACACACACACACACACTCTTACACACACACACACACAGGGGGAGGAGGGGGGGACAGGATAGCCTAGTGGTTAGAACATTACGCTCGCAATCTGACAACCCGGGTTCGATTCACGTTCAAGGGGATATTTTCCCCTGGATTTAACATCAGTGCAGACTCTTGACTTACTTGACTTATGCCTCTTGGTTCCTTGGGGAACATAGGGCTGCAACAACACCCCTCCAACGAACTCGGTTTTGGGAGATCCTCTTCAGCTCGGCCCATGTCATTCCGGCTGCCTTCGTTTCTTCGTCAACACTTCTGCGCCAGGTCTGCTTTGTCGATCCAATCTTTCCTCCGCTTTCCGCTTGTCTGGATTTCCAGTAAGCAACCGAGTCTGGAGACATTTGAGCAGGCTCGCGGAGGTGTCTATGCCATCCATCCCCACTCCTTAGTTAATGATGGACGATCAATTGGGGTGTGTCTGGCCTGTCCCACAGTTGTTTGTTGGGATAGACTTCCCGGCCAACCTGATGTTTGACGGATGTACCTGAGGCATTTTTGATTGATAAAAGACTGAGTTTCAGAGATGGGGGTTTGGTGTTTTTGTTACCGCGCCAGGTTTCTGAGCCATAAAGTAGGACCGATTTGACATTCGGTGTTGTACATCCGAAGCGAGTTTTTGAAATGAGATGGCGTTGACCTCCAAATTGGCCGAAGGGTGGTTGAAGGCGTGTGGACTGGCTTTGTAGGAGAGCGGCACTGATGGATCTTCATCCTTTTCACCACCATCTTTAACTGAGACGACACTGCCCACGGTTAAATTAAACTTGTGCTCGACCTTCTTCTGAGGGTTTCTTGCATGCGCAGATCGCACTGGGTTCATTTGTGTTCACTCTTGGTCTTGTTCACCCTCATGATCAAAAGTACCTCGCTACGCAAATTTCAAACAAAACCACAAAACTCCTCCCGTCTACAAACAAAATTCACACTATACCCGGTCATTGATCGAAACTTGGCATCAGATGTCCCAATGTACATTTGGAGGCCAGTCTTTTCAGCTTCGTCAGCACACACAAAGCTTCTCTTGTGCGTCTTGTTGCTGTGTCGGACGAGAAGGCAGATGTCATCTGGCGAAGTCCAGGTCCTCCAGCTGCGTCACATGACAGGTCCACTGTACTGCCCGCGGTTCTCCTGCCTGCTGTGGCTTGCCGCATTATCCAGTCAACCACCAACAGGACAAATGTTGGCGACAACATACAGCCACTGACGACAAAGGCCGGTCTGTACGGAGAAGGCTTACGTCAGTTTCCTTCATGATGACTTGACAGGGTGGCATCTTCATATAGCTGCTGGATGATGGTGATGAACTTTGTGGAAAGCCATAGTGATGCATCAGTTTCCCCAATGACATCTCTGTCGACGCTGTCAACTCTGCCTCCTGAAGTCGAACAAGACTGCATATAGGGGTCTGCCACTCCAGAACCTAGCTCAATATGATGCGCATTGTGGCGATTTGATCTGTGCATGATCTGTCTTGAGCCAAAGGCCCCTGTTTCTACCTCGCAAGTAGGACTTGTCAGGTTGCTCGTCTTCAGTCTGTCCCTGATCCTTGTCAGTAACTTTCCCTGGATGGACAGTAGCTATGATCTCCTCTCCAGTTTGTTGCAGGAGGAACAGGCTCCCACCTCTTCTTGTGCAGCTAACGACATGCCTTTCTTCTCACAGTCTTCTGGTACATTCAATCTCTTCTGCTCCCTGAGATCTTGTAATAGGGAGTGGTATAAATCTCAGTGGAGTTTGAGTCCCCGCCTTCAGTTGCTTCAGGTGGTAATACCAGTCTGGGCCTGCTCTTTGCCTCAGACTTAGTGATCTGATGCTTTGTGTTCATCATCTTGGTAGGGGGCCGGTTTTGATAGCCAACGAGATTATCAGTATGGGGGGATGTCAGCGCGGCCATGGGGTGGTGCCGGTCTCTGTTGAGCGTTCGTTGAAGTGCTCTGCCCATCTGTCTTCTCTGTCCTCCTCACGCTGAATGTTATTGCCCATTCTTATCTTTGACTGGGCAGCTAGGTTTGTTGTTTGTCCTGAGCGCACGTTCTCGTGATCTCAGTACAGTCCTCTCCCATCTCTTTGCCTCCGCAGTCTCTGCTTCCTGAGATCATTCTCCTCATGAATTTTCTCAGTCTCGAGTGTTCTCATATCTTGCAAATTTCTCTTTGACTGCCACCGGGGGGTTGGATTTTTGCGTCCCAGTAGGCATGCTGCAGTTTCCTGTTTCTTTCTTGATTTCTGTGTTTGTTGGTTTGATCTGATCTTTCACTGTTTTCTTCTCGCAGGGATGCAGTGCCACAGATGTTTCAGTTGTTCATCCCTCCTTGTAGTTTCTCCTTGAGTATACTCTGTCTCCCAGTACTGTCTGATGGGCGCGCATGTGTCTTCCAGGTCTCACGTAACTCTGGCCATTGCTCTAACGAAACTGTTTCCTCTGGCAGCTGGGAAAGCACACTGAAGTTGTTCCTCAGTTCGATGCCTTAATTTCTTCTATTTTTTCTCTTCCTTCAGGCTTTTATCACATTTGAAACTTGTGTGATCGCGGACTTCCTGCCCTCGGACTCCGATTCGTAGGCTTTGACTTGGTCTTGAGGAATGGGCAACATACAAGATGTGAGTCAGATTGCAGCCTGCACCGCGCTTCACCCTGACTCATGCAGGCCCTCTCCACTTTCGCCCGATGTGGAATGTGTCAATCTGGTTTTCTGTCCTTGCCATCGGGGGAATCCATGTGGTCTTGTCGGACTTTCTTGGCGAAGAACACTATGGTGGCCCCCCCCTTCAATCAACCAGGCTCAGTTCTAAACATGCAACAAATTCTGTATAAACAGTTCTCCATTTTCACGGTTGACATCTCCAGCTCCCAAGCATGATCTGCCCCTAGAATCATTCTCTGATTTGTGTTGTCTCGTCTACCCTACTTTTGGCTCATACTCCCATTATATTTTTAGATACTCGTTGGTGCTTTCTTTGGTCCATGATGTTCTGGACTTGTTCGCACAGAAGAATTTTCTTATATACTTCTTAACCTCTGCGGTATTGGTTGGAAGAGTAGCACTGAACGATGGTAACCTTTCTGCCTTTTGAGTTCAAACAATCTTGTGAGATCCGATGAGACACTTGGTTCCCAGGAACAGTGCGTGCGCTTGCTTCAGGTACACTTTCATCAGCAGCGCTACTCCATGGTTGGGAGCTCTGGCACTTCTTCCTGTCCGACTGTAGATTATAATGTCTCTCCACCTCGCAAGCCTTTGTCTGCCCGGATTTCCATCTCATCTGGTTCTCTTGACACGGCCAAAGATCTTAAGGTCTTGTAACCTGCTGCATACTTCATCTACTCACCTGTGCTTTTTTTGACCGTTCTTCATACAGGGTACACATGAGTTCACAAGGTCTCCCGATCCTGGTTTGTTGACACTTGGTTGATAAAGAGAGTTGTCGGCGCACATTGCTTCCCGAACGCTTTCACCAGCTACGCGTCCAAGGCTCTACCAGAAGGACTCTTCCCCAACCAGGTCGCTCATTACTGAAGTACGTTCAGTTTCAGTAACTCAGAGTGGTTTATTAAGTATGCAATGGTTCATATACCCCAATGCACAACCCCCAACCTTGGAGACGGTGCAGTCGTTTAGTCTGGCGTCCTCTCCCCCAGAAAACCTCGTTTGAGCATGGTTTGAAACCTGCCCAGGGCCGTAGCCAAAGGCTCCCCCCCTCAACAGCTCGATGGTGGATCATTGAAGCAATCCAAGCCATCCCAACCACACATCTTCAGTGAATAACACCATCGGACCAGACATGAGAATAACATCATAACTCTCCCTAAAGTCCTTCAGATGAGACTATAAATCGCGGAAGCCCCATCGCAACAGATAAATAACGCGATGCCAGAAGAGCACAACTGCGCACAAAGACGTTAAAATCTCCTGTTCCACTTTTCATCAAAGAGGCTATTGTTAGCCCGTGGAAACAGATGACAAAATTTACAAAACCGCATACCACACGGAATGATGTAAAAACAGCACATAAGTGCTTATTCCATATCCTCGATATAAAAGAAATAAAAAAAAAAAAAACATTAAATAAATACACAAAACTTACACACACACACTCTTACACACAATACCTCTATACACATAATATTAATAATAATGTTTGGAATTTTATAGCACTGAATCTCTGTAAAGCAACTCAACATACACACACATAACACACGACATAAAACTCCACACACACACACTCTTACACACATGTATTGATAGAAACCATTTCACACCGCAATACATAAATAGCCTGCATCACCACCAGTGTTACACTCTCCCCCTCACTCACACACACATCTCTATCTCACAGCACACAACAAACCACACATTCCTGTAATCACCCAGCCAGGTTTACACACAATACACTCCCCTCCCACCTCTTCCAACCCTCTACCCCCCCCCACACAGACACGCAAATCCACAGCAACACACACAAACACATACCAAGCATCACCGCCAGTACACAACCCCCCCTCACACCCCCACCCCCCCCCCAACACACAGACATACACAAACACACAACCTGCATCACCGAGCCACGTAAGAGGGATGCAGGCGTGGCCACATACACAGTCAACCACTAGCCCCCACTCACCACACACCGCCCGCTGATCATCCGCGGTGGTGGTTCATACCTGTCCCTTCACCCCCCCCAACACCCCCCCCGTTTTCCCCACTTTCTTGTCCCTAGCCCGTCCCTCGTGAACTCTGCATCTTCTTCTCAGACCCCCCGTCACCTGAGTTACTGTCTGCCTCTTTTACGCTACTTGCCCATGATGCTCCTGTGGAACTTGAGTGTGGCCCACAGTTTCTGGTGAGTTCCTTCCATCTGATCTAGCCTGCTTTTGTTCTGGGTATACTTAAGTTGGTCCTTGTTGCTGCTCTTCTTCTGTTCTAAGTCTTCTTTTGTCTCTCTGACCCGTGGTCCTGTTTGTTGTTTCTTCTCATCTGATTTCTAGTCTTCTTTCTGTTTCTGTATATTATGTGGACCTGTTGCTGCTTTCTTCTGATTTCTAGTCTTCTTCTCATGTTATTTATGTGGACCTGTTGCTGCTTTTCTTCTGATTTCTAGTCTTCTTTCGTTTCTGTGGACCTGTTCTGCTTTCTATCTGATTTCTAGTCTTCTTTCTGTATATGTGGACCTGTTGCTGCTTTCTTCTGATTGCTAGTCTTCTTTCTGTTTCTGTATATTATTGGTCATGTTGCTGCTTTCTTCTTATTGCTAGTCTTCTTTCTGTTTCTGTATATTATGTGGTCATGTTGCTGCTTTCTTCTGATTGCTAGTCTTCTTTTGTTTCTGTCTATGTCTGTGTTCCTGTTGTTTCTTTCTTCTCATTTGATTTCTAGTCTTCTTTCTGTTCCTGTTGCTCCTTCTTCTCATCTGATTTCTAGTCTTCTTTCTGTCTATGTCTGTGGTCCTGTTCTTTTCTTCTCATTTGATTTCTAGTCTTCTTTCTGTTTGTTCCTTTCTTCTCATCTGATTTCTATCTTCTTTCTGTTTCCTGTTGCTGCTTTCTTCTCATCTGATTTCTAGTCTTCTTTCTGTTCCTGTTGCTGCTTTCTTCTCATCAGATTTCTAGTCTTCTTTCTGTTGATATCAATGTGTTTCTTCTGCTCCTTTCTTCTCATCTGATTTCTAGTCTTCTTTCTGTTCCTGTTGCTGCTTTCTTCTCATCTGATTTCTAGTCTTCTTTCTGTTCCTGTTGCTGCTTTCTTCTCATCAGATTTCTAGTCTTCTTTCTGTTGATATCAATGTGTTTCTTCTGCTCCTTTCTTCTCATCTGATTTCTAGTCTTCTTTCTGTTCCTGCTGCTGCTTTCTTCTCATCTGCTTTCTAGTCTTCTTTCTGTGGATATCTGTCGTCCTGTTGCTGCTGTCTTCTCATCTCATTTCTGGTACCATTTCTGTGAACAGAAAGAAAGTTTGTCACCTGAAAACGTTTTGAATATCCCACACATTTTCTTTTTCAAGATGTCTTGTGTTTTTGTGTGTTTCTGATGCTGCTGGGTTTTCATCTCGTCTAAATTCTAGTACTGTTTCTGTTGAAAGAAAGGTTTGTTGCATTTTCGTTTCTTCCATTCACCAATGGTGAGATTTATGCGTATGCGACTGTTCTTTTCCCCATCATTTAGGTAGCTGCATTCCGACTTTGGGGATGGTGTCTAAACATAACACCTGTGTGCATGCTGGGTTGTTTTTTCTGTCACCCATTCTTACTGGCACACAGTGGCCTACTCTTCTGAAAGGCAGAACAGGTCTTTAACGTGTGCGCAAGATGCTCTGCATGTATTCACACATGGGGCCTCCTTTTCTAGTCTCATCTGAAGGACTTCGACATTCAGTTTGATTTTTGCGTCAAACTGGGTGGAAAGGGCGAGGCTGGGAATTGAACCCTGAACCTCATGGTTTACTTGTTGGAGGGTAAACATCTTAACCCTCCTGACACCTTCCTTCTTGGTTTGTTGTATGAAGCTGTTTGAACATCCTACACTTTTTTTTTTCAAGGTGTCTGTGTTCTTGCATGTTTCTGCTGCTGCTAGTGGTGGTGGTTTCTTCCTTTCCAATAACCTTTTTGATGACAAAAAGATTGTCAATTGTCTGCAAATGTTTGAAAATCCCGCGCATTTTTTCTTCTTTTATTGTTGAATTTGTGTCTGTAATCTTTTTTTTTTTCTAAAATCAAGAAAAAGTGAACCATGGTTTTATACATTTCAGTTAGCAAGTTGTCTGTATATGAACTAAAACTTGAGGTGTTAAACTGTATTTTTTTCTGTATTTTGCTGGGTTGAAATTAAAGAGAATACTAAAGACAGAGAGAGAAAAAAAAAGGTTTGCCTAACAGGTGAAAAAAAAAAGTGTTTGTGTGCGTGCGTACATGTGTGTTTGTGTGTGCGTCAAAATCTGGGGCATACTTACTTTTAATAAAACACGTGGCTCAGATATCAACCATACACACACACCTGCATGTACGCACACACACACATACAATACAAATATTCAAAATACTACACCCCCACGCACGCACACATGCATGCACGCACACCACACACATGCAACACGCACACACAAATCCTACACATGCACACACAAATCCTACACATGCACACACCCATAGACTAAATTGCGCCCATGTTTTTGCAGTAAGGAGAGAAGGCATGTCAGCTCTTAAAGGGATTAGACCCCTCACCCCCATCCCCCTGAAAAAAATATATTCACAAAACAGTTTACCCCTTTTCTGTGAGAACTCGACATATACCACTGCCGTCGATCCCATAAATAAAACCCCTTTGGTATGAACCCATGCATGGCGAATTTCATCACTGAATGAGAGACACTGGAACCTTTAATACCATAGACTTTCTCTTTCTTCTCTCGTCTTCTTTTTTTTGGCAGAGCAACGCCTTGTAAAGCTTTGAGGGCAGGGTAACCTGACCGTTACAGCATTGAACTCGTGATTGGCAGTAAGGTACTGAGGACAAGCTGAAGGGGAAAGAGGGGTTTGTTTTTTTTTTGGTTGCTTTTTAAAATTTTATTTCTTTTATTTCTTCTTTTATATCGAGGATAATGGAATAAGCACTTTTGTGCTTTTTTACATCCAATCCCCATGTGTATGCGGTTTTGTAAATTTTGTCATCACGTTCCCACCGGCACACAATGGCCTACTCTTACGAAAAGCGGAACAGGATTTAACGTGTGCACAAGATGTTCTGTTTTAAAGGAGGGGTGCTTCATTCCTCGGCTAGAGCCCCGAGGTTCACCAATGGTGAGACTTTTGAGTACGCGACCGTTTCTGCCCACCATTAAGGTAGCTGCATTCCAACTTCAGGGATGATGTCTAAATCAATGTGTATGGGTTTGTTTTTATTTTTAAAAGATGCTGTTACTCACTGGCACAAACTGGCTTACTCTTCCAAAACAGTGGAACAGGTTTTAATGTGTGCGCATGATGACCTGTATGCGTTCGCACACGGGACCTCAGTTTATAAAGATATGAACCCCCAAATCTTCCAGACCATTAGAAAATACAGACCTGAAAGAAAATGTTTTAAATGATTAAAGAAAGAAAGAAAGAAAGACATACGGGTCTGTCATCTTAACCACTCGGTATCTGTGCCCCAAAATGAAATAGCATAACACCTACACACAGATCTTCAACATGACAACAGAACATGTCCGCTGTCAGTGGGATCTTACACTCTGTTCAAGAATTAGTTTCAAGAATTAGTTTCATGCATCCTCTGGGAGCGGAGTACGGCTGCCTATATAGCAAGGTACTTGAAAACAGTCATGCACGCAAACTTCTCTCATCCAGTATGTACTGAACGCCCTCGCAGCGATATTCTCACGCAAGACGAACGAGACAAAGAGTGCATGCTCTGGGTAACACCCTGGGCGTTAAGCCAGGGAACACCCAACAACAACAACAACAACATCAGAACATGCCCCCAAAAGATAACAGAGGTGGGGTTGGAAAAAACAAGTTCTTAGGCACAGTTTCTGTTCACAATGGATCGCGGAATACATGCATGGCGACATGACAGCCCAACTTCACACACGAAAAACCCTTCACTGCAAGGGTAATCAGGTCCACTGCTTGTTGCGGGGGTACAAAAACTGTGACGAATTGGAACGTGAAAGAGATTTGAAGGGTGTGTTAAAAAAACAACATGAGAGCCTTTCTCTTTTCAAAAGATGGACATCTCGACTGATTGAAATTCACCTAAGTTTTTTTTAACGACCCAATTTTTGTCAGCTAACAAACGGGCGGCACCCGCTTGCTTCATCACATTCTTTATAAAAATGCTCTGTAGACATTTATTACGCTAAATATCTGAAAGCGAGATTTAGAAGGAAAAAAAACTAATATTAATAAATTCTGAACAAAATATGTGAATATAATTTTGCATGCTCAAACCTTCCACAGTAAGTGGAGAGGCTGAGTGGGTTGTTTTTTTAAAACAAAATCTTTTTTTGTTTGTCTTGAGAGCACAAGCACCTTTGGTATAAAGAAAAACACCACTATATCAACAACAACCCCTCCCCCTAAAATAAAGTTTTTTGACAAAATATGAACTACAAGTAAGTTCACTCATTCATCTTCTTTTCACACACACACACACATCACATCACAGGTTTTCAGTGTACATACAAGGGAGTGGCTCTCTCTCTCTCTCTCATTTATGAATTTGATTCCCAAGGCATAAGGGGGGAAACATTTTCTAAAATAACTGGAAGAGGAGGAGCTGACAAACACACTTAGAGCAGAGTTCAGTTCAGTTATTTCCACAAGGGCATTGCCTTTGAGTGGAATATTTTCTATGCGGGTTTTTGGGTTTTTTGGTTTTTGTTGCCTCATCTTCTGTAACGCTCCTGTCCTACTGTTCCCACACCGCTCATCTCCCCTCCCCAGCCACGCCCAGATTCCTTATGTCGCATCCTCAGAGTTCGAAGCCCACAGAGCCCAACAATGTCAGGCCTTGGGGCCACCAGCCAGAGGGGTCCTGCACTGCTGCTGGGTCAGTCTGGTGGTGTTCAGTGGTGCATGTTCTGAGCTAACATATGCGGGGCACCACCTACTAAGCCCCCTACTGATGACAGTATCAGCTCAGCCAGACTGAGTGAGTCGCCCACCTGAGGTGGCGACCACCACCACGTCCCTCCAATGACCATCTCCTGTGAGCCCCCAACTCCAAAGGCTTTGACACAAACTCACCACAGGCACAGAAGTGTATGGGCAAACCAAATCTGAGGTCACCATGAGACCAGAGCAACCAGGCCCATCAAATCGGAGACAATTTTTCCATTGCATGATGATCAATGACAATGAGAATGATGTAATGATGCTGCTAAGGAAGTGTCTGTGCTTTGAGACTACTTGACAGGGTTGTACTCTACGCTTCCTATTGTAATACATCCTGGTGTAAACCAGGCCAGAGAGATACAGACACCTGCAGTGTTGGCCAGGAAATTTGAGCAACTCTCTCAAAAGTGCATCAACAAAGTGGATGAAGCTTGACTGTGTAGTCCCAGTCTTCCCACTGAACCCAAGGCACACTCACTCTGGATAGAAGCTGGCCAGAGGCAAAAAAAATCCCTATGACTGTTGTGGGATTCAAAAAAAAAAAAAAAAATA
>JAQIHA010001899.1:0-10268 GCA_028751875.1 Rapana venosa | reverse complement strand
CGAAGAGTATGGCACGGAAGGCCTGTGGCAGGTCATCAGAATAGTTTGGCATTGAAGAAGGACTAGTGCAAAACCCAATTCAAGCACTATACAACACGGCAAGCAGTGCATCCTTGGCTGAACAATTAGGTCGGGACTACTTCAAAACCACAGTTGGGGTCCGAAAAAGGATGCCTGTTATCTCAGTCCTGTTCAATCTGTTCTTGGAAAAACATTATGAGACAGGACCCTCCAGACTTCCCACTCTACCATCTCATTGGCGGAGACCCTCAACAACTTGCGGTTTGCGATGACATGGGACAAATGGGCGGATGTAAACACAGAGCTGCAGATCTTACGACGAGACTTGAGATCAGAACGGAGCATTATGGGATGGAGGTGAGCTCGGAGAAAGGTAAGAGTACTTGTTGAACAGCACGGAGCAACGCACTGCTAAAAATTTACATGACGGCAGCAACTGGAGGAGGGTAGGCGCTTTTAATTAAATACCTTGGCGGCTACACTCACAAAGGACGGGCGATCGATGACCCAGAAATCAAAGTCAGACTAGCATGGCAAACCATCATTCCCTGACAAAACTCACCACCTTATGGAAAAGTAAAGAGATCAGTTTCCCAATCAAACTAAAGCTCTACAAAGCCTAAGTCAGGGATTTCCTGCTGTACAGAAGTGAAACCTGGACATGACTGCTGAAACAGCGAAGCAATCCAGTCATTTGAAACCAAAATGCCATAGAAAACTGCTGGGCATATCGTGGTCTGAACGAAAGACCAAATAAATATCACGGAGGGCAGGTCCACAGGGAACCCCTTCTCACAATCGTCAAGAAGAAGCTGACTGGTGCGGCCACGTCACCTGCCACAACACTCTGCCAAAAAACAGTACTGCAGGGAACCTTGAAGGTGGCAGAAAAGAGGAAGACAGAACAATTCATGGATGGTCAAACTCTAGTGAATGGACAGGATGAATGACTCGGCAAAATGCGCGAGCACGAGGACCGATATGGATGGAGGAGGCTTACCCACGGCATCGTCTTTCGTGCCTCCTCCACGACCGCCAAGGTACGGGGACGATGATGTGAATGTATAATTCCTACAAGGTACCAGCTAAAACATTACACAAAACTACGTGTTAAAGGTGGAGTGTAGATGCATAGGGGAGACAGTAAGACTAAGATCTGTATGCACACACTCTCAAAGATGGTTATGCCAGGCCGGGTTTTATTGTGCACATTTATTTCTTTTAGCAAAACAAGCGATTTAAAAACACACAAATAACACCATCCCTATATTCGTATCTTATTCAAGCCAGGTATATATAAATGAAATGTGTTACATACCATACATCCACCACACAAAGCTTTTATTCAGGGCATGCTCTGTTCTACTGAGACTTCTTGAAAGGACCTACCATCAGAAAGTGTGCACGAGACTCAGACAAACGAGAAAATGACTGTTAATGCTTGCACATAACATCCACGTAAATATGTACTTTCAGTTATCTGATTGGTTAACAAGGAGGTGTTGATTCCAGTTGACCAAATGGAGAACTCAAGTAGAATAGCCAAGGATTTTAACAACACACACACACACATCACACACACGCACACACACACACACACACACACACACACTCACACACCACACACACACAACACACACCACACACACACACACACACAAGTTGTTATTCCATGGTTTCGCAAGGTCTCAAATTAGATGAGACCTGCAATGATGCTGGGGTCACGTGGCGCGTGTTAAGTGAAGCCTGTTCTGATAGAGTGAGGAGAGACACCATGTCCTAATGATGGAGTGTGGAATATAATCCCTGGGGTTTCTCTTGTGACAGCTCTCCCTCAATTGACAGATCTAGAAAGTTTGACGTGAGCTTAATCATAAGCATGAAACTGAAAAAAACAAACTTGAAACAGGTCATCCCTTGAAAGCTGTGTATTGTCTTGGACAACTTACGTTTTTGACATTTGAATTGCTCTTGAATGATTGTTGAAGTTTACATAATAAAAATAGTTTACCTGTGTGAAGATTGGCTGTTTTCTAGAATGTAGGGAAAAGAGTTTCTTGACTTTTAAGATATTGTTATATACTCTCTCAATGACTACACGTGACAAAATGTTCCCAGAAAATAGCTCATTAGTATATGTTCAAAACCTAACATCAGACACAACACTCAATGATGGCTGCATCAGAATCGTGTTCAGCGAACTGGAATTCTTACCCTGGGACAACCCTGATAACATCGTCAGTGTGGAAGTGGAAAGCATTGTTCGTTCTTTCAAAAACAATCTGTTGGCTGTCCTCTTTCTGATTGGTGTTCCAGCCAACGTCATTAAAATGGCGGTTGTTCTACAAACAGGGTAATGAATGGATCGCGTCAACCTGAGTCTGTTTTCCTTGTCCCTGCTGATGCCCTTTTCTTATCAGTGTGATGGTGCTGCATGGAGAGCTGCTGTATCTACAGTTGCCACCACACGTGATCAGTTCGACCCATCCACTGTGTTCTTGGTTAACAGGCATCTGAATCACTATCGTATGGTTCTGCTTTGTTTCTCCTGTGCTGTCTGCCAATCATGTACAGAAAGATGCCCTCTGTGTTTTGTCAACCCACTCAAATTCCAAAACACTGCTGCGTACCAGAACAATGGTTTGCATAATCATTTGTCCATACACTGGTACTTAGTCTTATTTTTTCGGTGTTTTTAGTATCGTATTGGTTGTGGTTCAAGACCCTAGTACTGGTGTAACTCTAGTCACAGCTATTGAAGGAGAGTTTTACAGAGCTCACAAAGAGTCTATTGACCTTCGGGACGTTTGGTGTTTGGTGTTGGTCTTCCAGGAGTTTGAGATGATAGTTGTTTTAAACAACAACAATTTTGTCTATTATAAACTACGTCAAAATTGTGACATGGTCGCTAAGAAACTTCCTCAACCATTTCATCCCGTGAAGTGGTTCTAACCAAGATGCTTGTGGGTAATTCCATCTTGTTCATATTCTGCATTTCTCCAGTAGCCTTGATTCCTTTCAGCTGGCTGTTTTTCCCTGAAGTGAACTCTGGACGACGCAAACAGAACTTTTTTCTGAGTGGACTCTGGATCACAGAAGTGTTTACTTATATCAATGCTACTTTTAACATCTTTGTATATTACATCATGGGATCCCGCTACAAGAGAGATTTTTTTTTTGGTCTTTGTTTATATAGAAAATCAAGAAAGGACGTATAAAGGGATTAAAATTCACCTCCATGGAAAGAAAATCAGAAACAACTTTTAAATGATGTCAACCTTTTCTGTGGAGGAACATATGCTGCAGAGATCAGGGGGAGGATCTATAAAGAGTCTTTTCAATTGGGGGAAACGTACCCAGACTGCGAAATTAGACGGGTGAGTCTTACCTTTCTCGGAACAGCATTGGCAAGACAGCTAAATTCATAAGTTGAAAAAAAGTTACAAATTGCACCCTAGAAGTTGTAAAAATGGACTTTCCAAATAAAACCATCCATGATTTCTGCTAACCCCAGTCACCCTTCTTGCAGTCATACGCTTTCTGCAACTGTCAGGGGGTCTACACGGGGAGGGGGATGGGCTGCAAGTCCAAAACAGCAAACAGTGAACGGGTTTTTTTTTTAAAAATCAGGGAGGATGAGCATTTGGTACAATGTAAAAAAAAACCCCATTAAGATGTAATATCTCAGCCCCGTGACCTTGGGGGTCGTGGGGGAGAAAAGAAAACGATGCCGTGGAAAGCCTCTCCATCCATCTGGGCCCCGGCTCTGGCAGAGTGCAGTCTTCATCCGGGTCCATTCTCTGATGTTGTCCATCCATGACTTGTTCTGTCTTCCCCTCTTTCTGCCACCTTCGAGTGTTCCCTGAGTACTGTTTTGGCAAGTGTTTGGCGGGTGACGGGGCCAACCATGTCAGCTTTTTCTTCTTGACATGGTGAAAAGGGGGTTCCTGGGCCTGCCAGCCGTTTTATTTGACTCTTGACAAATTCTTTCTTTCGTTTTCCGGGATTTGCCCAGCAGTTTTTATGGCTTTTTGTTTCAATGACGGGATTGCTTTGCTGTTTCAGCAGTCAATGTCCGGGTTTCATTCCGTACGCGGATGTCTGAATTGGGGCTTTGTAGAGCTTTTTTTGTTTGGGGAAAATGATTCTTACTTTTCCATAGGGTGGGGTTTTGTCATGGAAGATGTTCCATGGCTAGTCTGCTTTGCTTTTGTCGTCGTCGCCCGTCCTTTGTGAGTGTAGCGCCAAGGTATTTAAAGCGTTTCCCTCCTCCCAGTTGCTGGCGTTCAGTAAATTTTAGCGTGGCGTTGCAGCTGTTTTTTTTTTTCAGCTTCATTTTGAATCCCAGAGGAAAGGGTGGGGTTTGTGCCTATGTCAGCCCCAGGTTTGGGTTCTTTTTCGGCTCTTTTGATGTGGATTTAAAGGCTGGTGTTAGAAAAAATCTATTTGGGTTTATGGATCTTCCCTTTTGGGCACTCCAAGTTGTCTCCTTGACTCTTGTGGGGATAGAGGGTATGGCAAGGGTAAGCCCGTGGGTGCGGGGCAAATTTCCAGCAGACGTATTTCCCTGTCGTTGTTTCTCCAGTTCAAATGACAACTGTTCCGGCCCATTGGTTGTAAGATTTAGGACCTACTTTGGCGTTAAAATCCCCTGAATATGATGTGTCTTCTTGGGTATCTTCATAATGGTCTTCAAGATCTTGTAAATTCTTCTACTTTTCATCGCTTGCAGTTTGATGGTGCATGATTTGTATGATGTGATGTCTTTGGCTGGACGACACCGATGACTGATAATCTGCTGGAAGCGGATTGTACAGCTGATAATGCACCAACTACTTCTTCGACAATAAAGCACCATGTTGGTGAATGTTTCCTTGGCCACTGTACCAGATCTGTTGCCTTCTGCAGTATTAGTCTCACCACTCCTGTCCATATCCTTCTCCTAGCCCATAATGCCCCTTTTAAGCCTGAAAAACCTGATTTAAAAAAGCAAAAAGCAAAATGTGGAATGTTTTTACAAGAAAAAGAAAGCAAGTCTAGCAAAGGGGAAATTTAAAACAAAATTGGGGGAAAGAGGGGCCAAATATGTTTCTTAAAGGTCTCCTCATTTTCCCAAAAAATGAGAACATACAAACAATTTCTAAATACTTGGAGGGTTAGGTGTTTGGGGAAACATCAACTCAAAAAACATAATTTGAATCTGATGAAAAAAGTGGTTAAATTTTTGGGTTGGGTGGGGTTTTTCGATGCTGTAAAAATTTAAATGGAAAGTTTTTATGTATATGAAGTACAGAAATTGGTCCAATAGACTGGCTAAGCCATGACCTGAGCTTCATCACAGGACCTCACACACATCCTACCTGTCACTTTAAGAAATTTTCCAACATCTTCCCCTTGATTCCACAATATCAAATGTTGCAGATGTTTTGATGGTCCTTCTTCAGAACAAAACCTATCTTCCATGTGCTTGTTTTTGGTGTGATACATTCATTTTAGCACGATAGTAAACCTTCTCCTTGAGCATAAGGAGTTGTAATTTTTGGTTGAACTGATGATTTTGACAGAATTCTATTTTGTTGGGATTTCTCATACGATTTTTTGTCATCTTTTTTTTGCTGATGTTCGGGTTTCTTCATGCTAGCTTACCTGGGAGTCCCGGCTTTAACAAGCCAAATTGACTTTAATACAATGTCAAGTAAGAAAAAAAATATAAAAATGGTTTACGGCAAAATATAAATGGGGTACACAAAAACCTACACAAGGTATTGAACTGGCATTGGAGAAATGTATTCAGGAATATATTGGGAAAAAATTAGGCCTATCCCTTCCTGATGCGGGCAGCCCCGAAAAGTTTGGCCCAGGCCCAAAAGGGCAAAAAAAATCAACCTAATTTTTCAAATTTGGGTTTGTTTTAAAACTCTCAGTGCATCTTTACCAGAGAGTGAATTGTTAAAAAAGTGTTTACAAAAATCGGTAAAAAAACCCGGGAAACACCCACAATCCAAAAGGGGGATCGGGTCTACCCTTTAAGGAATACAATTTTGAAAGGGGTGTAGGGGTAAAAAAAAAAACTTTCTTTGGGAAAACCCTCCAAAAAAAGGGGCGTTGTCGTGTCTCCCCCTTGGGGGGCCCCCGGGTTGACACTGAAATTTTTAAATGAATTGGGGAGGTTTGTTAGGGAATTAAATTCCCTTTTTTAAGTATTTTCAGTGGCTGGTGCAACCTTCCCATTTTGGCAAAAACATCTCAAAATTTACAACCAAAAACCTTATTACCACTTAGTTATCACCCTTATTAAAAAAATAATTTTTTTGAATTCACGTAATTCCTGTTTTGCTCCCTAAGGCCTTTTAATTTAAATTGAACCCCACAGTTGTTTCCTTCCCTTCCGATACCGATGAATTGGAAATTTGGCGTCCACAGCCTATCAGGAGTCGAAGGGTTATGCAGAATGAAGAAGAAGCCTAAGAAGGGAATGTTATGGGATCTCCGCCAGTCTGTCTCTGCCACTAAGCTTTAATTGTCGTCAGTAGGGAGATTAGTGGATCATGTCCTGCAAATTGTTCCTCTGAATAGACACAACTACACATCCTCAAAGTGTCGAAAAAGCCCGGGAGGGCCTTTTTGTTGGTTGCCCCACAGCGGTCTTGCACTTGTGAGCTCCCTGTTGTAATTCTAAGGCAGGAGGTGAGACACGATGATCTCAGATATGGCTAAGGCAAACAGATCAGGATGAACGGCATGTGAATAGTAGGTCAGAACGTCACAGACAATAAGCAGAAAAATGGTAAATTAGTGCTTTGGGCGGTTTTCAACGTGGCTCTCTCCAGAGGAATACAGCAGAGCCTAGGGAACCTGACAATCTGTGTCATCTAAAGCTGTCCCCTGGGATACTGACTCTGGGGGTACAAGTAAGATTGCTTTTAATTTTAAAAAAAAATAAAAGCGTCAGAAATATAAAAAAAACATTAACTATAGGGTTTCCCCCCCCCCAGTCCCCAAAAAAAGTATTCTGACCCCATCAGTGAAAACTACGAAAAAAAGAATAAATTTTAAAAGACCACATCCAGAGAACTGAGAAGTGTGCCCTGGGGAAACTAAGAGCCTGAAGCATTTTAGTTTGGGGGCCAACGTCTTCACGCGAGGGTTGATGAAAAAGTGTGTAAACGTTATTACCCCCTGACCTCTTGAAAACCCTTTTCCTCTCTAAAAAAACGACGCTGGCCTGGAGACAATGTATGGCTGAAAAAGCTTACAGTGTTCAGCTAATTGTGCCCTTTGAGGGACAAGAAGGGAATTCATTCATAACACTAGTTTAAAAAATTTATATGTATGCCTTCAAAAAATGAATGACAAGTTCTTTTTTTCAACAAAGGCAAATTAAACCCTTTAGATTTGAAACCCGGAATGGTCTCAAAACCCGGGTTTTGCGAGAAAAGTGCAAAGCAGAAATGTGTGACGCAGGTCCTGGCTTGTCAGGTGGAACCCTTTCCTGAAGATTTCATGGTTTCCAGATCTCTGTGGTTCTTTTTTCTTTTATTTTTTGGAGTGTTGCATGAGTTTATTTAAGCCAACAAAAAAAATTTCAAAAGGAAAGAAATCTCAGTTCTGCGGTTTTTTTTTTTTTGTTTTTTTTTTTTTACAAAAAAGGAAAAATTACAGAAGACATTTCATTCCGTTTTGAAAGTCTTGCCTATAGATTAACCCACATACACTGCGTCAGAGAGAAAAAGAAAAGAGAGAGAGAAGAGAGAGAGAGAGAGAGAGAGATGATGAAGAGGGGGAAGAGAAAAAGAGAGAGAGAGAGAGAGAGAGAGAGAGAGACAATGACACTACTGAAATGACAATGACAATTTTTTTTATTTCGAGGATAATGAAAAAGCACTTATGTGCTTTTTACACCCAGTCCCCGCCCGTAGGGATACTTCTTAATAATAATCCACACTTATACAGTCTCACAGTAGAAACATGGGGAAATAACCCTTTTCAAAACAGCCCCCCCCCCCACCCCCAACAACAACCCCCCCCCCCCTTCCGAAAGGAAACAATAAAAAAAAACCCTAAAAACACCCTTCACCACCCCCCACCACCCCCACCCACCCCCAAAAAAAACAAACCACAAACCAAAACAAACAAACAAACAACAAAAGAGAAAGAAAACCAAAACCAACAAAAAAAGAAAAAAAGAAAGAAAAAAGAAAAAGAAACAACAACAAAACAAGAAGAATAACAACCAAACTTAATAAATCATAAGATAAACATTACACATTTTTCAAATGGTACATATACTTGTTACACATAACAATAAGATATTGAAATAGGGACTCATTAAGACTTAAGTACAGAGGACAAGTCCAATAAGTATTTGAAAATATAAAATATGAATCCTTCATCAGGATTAACCATAACTATAAGCAAAACGATAAAAGGTTGAGAGAGAGAGAGAGACAGGACAGAGAGTGTGTGTGTGTATTTCAAAGATAATATCCAATATATAATTCCCAAACAGTACCCCGATCACCATCAAACACTATTTTTGATTATACTCGTTTCAAAATTATCTATCTATCTGTCCCGTAGTCTGTGGGCCGTGGGGGCACCCCCAAAGACTCATAACCAGTTCCCTCCATTCCTCTCTCTGTTCTGCCTTTCTCAGGGTTTTGTTGAGTTCTTTGGCCTGTCCATTCGCTGATGTTACCCCCCAGCTCTTCCTTGGTCTGCTCTTCTTCTTCCTCCTTGGACAGTGCCTTGTAAAATTGTCTTTGCAAGCCCTTTGGATCTTGTGACATGCCCATACCTTTTAAAAGTTTACTTTTTTTCCGACGTTGAAGGTTCTCATAGGGCCCCAATGGTTTGCTGGATTCTGTTATGCACGTTTTCGTTGCTTATGTGGTCTTTGTAGGGATACCAAGGATTTCCCGAAAGCACTCATCTCCACCGCCTGTATCTTCTTCTCCAAATCTGCAGTCAGGGTCCATGATTTACAGGCATACAGAAATATGGATATCACGGGAGCGCTTTAGTCTTATCTTGGAGATAAGTGAGATATTTTTATCTCTCCAGATGGTGTTTAGTTTTGACAGTGCTGTTATTGTCTGTGCAGTTCTGCATACTAGTTCTGGCTTGGATCCCTGGTCTGATACAATGGCTCCCAGGTACTTGAAGCTTTGAACTGTTTCCAGCTTCGGGTCATTAACCCTGATATCAGTGCTAATGCCGTTGGTGTTATTGTCATCAGTTTGGCTTCTCTGCACTGGGTTTTATGCCGTATTTTTTTTTGGAGGCCTTACTCAGGTGTTCTGTTAGGCTGGCAAGCTCTTTTTCTGATCCTGCTATTCCATCAATGTATTCTGCGAAGCGGAGGTTTTTGATCGTTCTGCCACCAATGCTGACTGATCTTTATGATGTTCCAGTGCATCCAGCCAGATTCTCTCAAGGAAGATGTTGAAAGAGTGGGTGAGAGTAGACAGCCCTGGCCCTTTCTCCAACTGTGTTCGAACCATTCTCCAATGTTGTTGTTGTAGTACACTGCACTGGTGGCCTCGCTGTACAGCTGTTTGATGACTCTGATCAGGTTTGCATTGATGCTGTACAAATTCATGGTTGCCCACAAAGCTGCATGCCACACCCTGTCAAATTCCTTCTTAAAATTGATAAATACATGGTAAAGGTCTTGTTGATGTTGAAGGTACCGCTCACATAGTATTCTGAGGTTGAATATCTGTTCTGTTGTGCTGCGCCCTGCTCTGAAAAACCCGCGCGCTGCTTGTTCCCCAGCAATGATGGTCTCTGCTTGTTGGCTTCAGTCTATTCAATATTATCTGCAGATGGGCCTTGCTTGGGTGGGATTTTGAGGCTGATTGTGCGGTAATTATGGCATTGTTGTAGATTTCCTTTCTTGGGGAGGGTGATGATGAGTGACTGTGTCCATGGTGTTGGCCATTTTCCTGTCTGTCCGATCTTGTTGCCGACTCTTAGTAGGGCGCTGATCATGGCTTCCCCCCCAGATTGAAACCAACTCAGCTGGAAATGTTGTCAGCCCCTGCTGACTTCCCCTTTTTCAGCAATCTGACTGCTGTTTCCACTTCTTCTCGGAGGATTGGGTGACGTCTGGTCTTTGCTTTGGGTCATTGGTTCTGGTCTCCCGCGGGTTTTAAGTTTACAGGTCGGAGCAGTTTCTGCCATCTGTTCAAAAACCGGGGCGTCAGTGAGACCTTCCCCTTTTTTTCTTGGTTGTTAGACCTTTT
>JAQIHA010001898.1:0-10258 GCA_028751875.1 Rapana venosa | reverse complement strand
CCGAAAACCGAAAACAAAGTCAAGTCTTTAACTCTTTCAGGAAAAAACAAAGTATTACGCTTCTCAAGTTCTTGATGCCACGTCTATGAAATCTCTCTTTTCTCTCACATCTACTCTTCTTGGATCTGTGAAGGCAAGCCCTCTGCCTTCCATTCACAACCACTCTGAACTTCCTTCTATATTTTCTGCATTTTTTTCTGAAAAAGTCCATAACATTCGCTCCAAACTGGATCAGACTCCTTTCCAGCCAGCACTTCCTGATCCCCAATTCTCTGGCACTCCTCTCCTTTTCTTTCATCCGACAAGTGAGAAAGAAATCACGATAATTCTGAAAGAAATGACTATAAAATCATGTGATCTTGATCCCTTACCTACTTCTCTTTTCACACAGTGCCTACCACAACTAAAAAACACCATCTCGAAAATGGTGAACTCATCTCTTGTTTCAGGAAATGTTCCATCAGCTCTCAAAACTGCTATAGTCACACCTCTACTCAAAAAGCATGACCTTGACCCTAACATACTGAAGAATTATAGACATATTTCCAACCTACCTTTTATTTCTAAAGTCCTTGAAAAAGTAGTTCTTAAACAGCTCAATAAACACCTTCTCTCCTACAATCTTCTTCCTGAGTTTCAGTCTGCCTATCGCGTCAACCACAGCACCGAAACCACCCTAGTACACACCTTAAACACGCTTCTACTTGCTTCTGACTCGTGGAACATTTCCCTTCTCATTCTACTCGACTTATCTGCAGCCTTCGACACTTTAGACCGATCAATTCTTCTCTCCCGTCTTCAAAAAACGTTCGGTGTTTCTGGCACAGCCCTCACCTGGTTTAATTCATACCTTACTGACCGATTCCAGACAGTTGCAGTAAACAAGATTCAATCGATACCTGCCAAATTGGAATGCAGAGTCCCACAGGTATCAGTTCTAGGCCCTGTTCTATTCACTCTTTACACTGCCCCACTGTCACATATAATAAACCATCATCAAATCAACCATCATTTTTACGCAGATGACTCTGAGATTCAAAGCAGTGTTACTCCTGAAAATCTGCCTTCTCTCCTGACAAATATGGCCCACTGCTTTAAAGATATTTAAAACTTGATGGCACAGAACAAATTACAGCTAAATGCAGATAAAACCGAAGCCATGCTCATAGGGACCAAACACACTCTCTTCCACTACAACAGCTTCAATAGAACTCAGCAATACATCAGTCCCTCTATTCACTGCTGTGAAGTATCTAGGTGTTGTTATCGACAACACACTCTCAATGCAAAAATTCATCACCCAGACCTGCCAGTCATGCTACTATCAATTACGGTGTATAAGTGCCATTCGAAAGTACCTGTCCACTGATGCAACAGCCAAACTTGTCACTTCTCTCATTCTTTCACGTCTGGACTATTGCAATTCTCTTTTGTCTGGTCTGCCAGCATTATCTACCAACTCCTTTGAACGTATACAAAACTCCGCAGCTCGACTAGTTCTCAGAAAGAAAAAATCTGAGCACATTACACCTCTCTTGCGATCTCTCCACTGGCTGCCTGTGCCACAGAGAGTAGATTATAAGATTAGTACCCTCTGTTACAAATGTCTCCACAAAACTGCACCCTCCTACCTCTGTGGATGTCTTAACCTGTACACTCCTTCACGTTCCCTCCGCTCTGCTGCAGATACCTTGCGCCTCGAATACCTAGATTCAAGCAATCCACCGTTGGCCGCCGCTCTTTCTCTATTTCGGGTCCATCGACCTGGAATGAGTTCCCTCTCTCTCTTCGCCAGAAACCTAGTTATGACACTTTTAAATCCAGCCTCGACATATTTATTTCAAACCTGATTCCCCATCCCCTCCTGTTTCATATCAGAATTATCCCACCTTCACTAACCCATGTCCTATCAACCTGCTAAAGTATATGATCTGTGTGAGTGTGTGTGTGTGTGTGTTCGCTTTTGAAACAATTTTGAGTACTGCAATTTTATTTAATAGATTTGGTCTGCAGCGTACCATGTTTGTAATATCTGTTTGTTTAAACTATTGATTATTTGTCATTGGTTGCATGACTGTGTAAGATTAGGCTGAATGCGTGGGCTTTGATTTGTCTTTGCAAGATATAGAAGTTCCATTTATTATCATTATTGTTGTTGTTATTATTATTATTATTAGTAGTAGTAGTAGTAGTATTTGTAGAGCCAGATTCATTAGCTGCTGAGCATACTGGCCAGCAGGACTGGGTGAATACCATTTATGTGTATCCACATGACTATTAGGGTCAAAGCACGTGGCAAAAGGGTGAAAAGAAAAATGGAGCTGTTTGGGAGCACAGTCTCTTCCAGTAAAACAATAAGGGAAACAGGATAAGGAAATGGGAATTTGGAGTAGGGGGAAGGTGGAAACAAGTATTTTGGATAAGATGGAAGACAGGGTAGTTGAGTGGGAGGTGCTGGGAGACGGTAGGGAGGGTGCAGATCTCTGTCAGTCTGTGACGTGCAGCTTTCAACACCTGCAGACACCCCCCCCACCCTCCACCGTCCTCCAAACGCTCCCGTGGTCTGGATGCAGGGACTGGATCCTGAGACCATGATCCATCCCATTCCCAACCAGAGAAGGTCTGTTCCTGGAGAGCACAGGGGTTAAATCTGCTACAGATGTCATGGGTGGAACATTTGTATACCTGGCATTTCCCGTAAGCCTGGGGTCACCCCCAGGCCCATGCCGAGATGTTCTCTTCACATCCCTCATGCCAAAAACAGCAGGGCCGCCACGAGGAGCACCAGTTTGCTCTCTGAGAGCGTGCTTAGTGTTGCTGGGCTCAAAGGTTTGTGCATGCGGCGGGGAAAGAATCTGTTTGAAGCTTACATCTATAGGGGCTGTACCTTTTACACTGGGGTGAATGGGATCATTATTTAGGCCTGACGTGGGGTACAATTTGGGGTATCAAAAGCTCTGACATGGTCAATCATGTCAATGTGGAAGCTTGAATACCAATTTCTCTTAGATGGCAGAATGGAATTGTTGAGCTGATGTCTTCCACGAGCTGGAAGAATGGAACTAAAGGTAACACAGGCTCTTGGAAAGCAAGCTATACACAGAGAGATTGCCTCCTTCCAAGTCTGTGTCGGGATGGGACCACTGGGGCAGTCATTTATCACACATGAACAATGACTGTGCTGACTTGATCCTGGGGCACCGCCATATTACGAAGTCACTGAATAAGATTTACGACAGTTAAACCTCTTATACAGACTTTGAATAGAGAGTTAGTTTGTACTTCCAAACGTCTATGATTTATATACTTAATAACAGAGTCAACAGTAAGAACGGAGGAAGCTTCTGTAGGAATTGTTATATTCTTCAAGAATGCTACGACAGACAAACAGAGACAGACAGACAGACACAGTCAAAAAGACAGACAGACAGACAGAGGAAAATGGAAAACTTAGAGCCAGACGGATTGCCACACAAATAAATACAGACAGGCAGACAAAACAGAGACAGACAGGTGGACAGATAGACAGACAGACAGACAGACAGACAGAGAGACAGAGAGACAGATAAATATAGACAGAGATAGGTTTAATCAAACGAGATGGTGGTGAGGGGATGGGGAATGGAGACTTAAACGAGGACAAATATTAAACCTTTTAATAAAAACATACACATTCACACTCAAACACATGTCAAGCCAGTTTAGTGCAGATGGTATCTATGGTTTTACTTCATGATTTCTAAGAATGTCCATTATCAAGTAGACAAAACTGATTGGACGATAAACAGTTCTGGAACACCCAGAGCCCATCCCTTTGACAAGAATGGGGTAAGATAGGACAGGCAAAAAGGCAAGGTAAAAAAAAAAGGTCTTGAAATCAGACAGAAGAATAATTATGCGATAATAGAAATAAGATGAATGAATACAGCAAACATGCTTGGGAAAAAAGACTAAAGCTTTACTATCTTTTCTATTATTTCAATGGAGATGTCAAAAGCTTTTACTCGAGCGAGGACTGCAGTTTGCCCTCACAGAGCATGCGTTCATCGTCATTTGGATCTGCCCACATAATACAGAGAGAGAGAGAGGAGAGTAGGAGGAGAGAGAGAGAGAGAGAGAGAGAGAGAGAGAGAGAGAGGGAGAGAGAGAGGAGAGAGAGAATGAATGAATGGATGAATGAATGAACATTTTTATTGACGGAAAAGAGTAAGCACAATAGTGGTTTTTTTCATCCAGCCCTCAGTCCAAAAGGTAAATCAATCAACCAAATATTCAATTAAACAAACAATAATGAAATGTCTAAGGAATTAGTTAAAATGTAAACATGCATAAACAAACAGAATAGTAATAGTTGTATACACAGGACAGATATGAGAGAGAAGGAGGGAGGGATGGAGGGAGAGAGATGGAGAGAGGGTATGAATGAATGAATGAATGAATGAAAGAATGATCTTTATTTGAGAGAGAAGGGAGGGGGAGATGTGTGCAGAATTTATCATATTAAGTATATGTTAGTAGAATACGACAAAAAAAAGTGAATGATAAAAAGAACATGGAAAGAGACAAGAGAACGTGAAGCAGAGAGAAAGAAAAGGTTGAAGGAGAGAGAGAAAGCGGACAGGAACATGGAAAATCAAATCTACGAAATCTACAATTTATGCTTAAAGATTTTCAACACACTATAAATATCAAAATATACAAATCATAACACACATGAGATATACAAGGCTTCCATCATCATTCCAGCCAGAAGTATACTGCACCTATCAAAACAGTTTTAAGTTGAGACAGAATATGTTTTGCGATGGAGAGCACAGGCTAGACATGAGGTATGTCGTGGCTAAGCTGAGAGCGGGGGAAATGGTTTAAGATGGAGAATTTGAGAAGTATAGAATTTACAAGAATTGCGAGGAGATAGAAGGAGAAGTAGTAAGAAGAAGAGAGAACTGCATGAGAGAGGAATGATGGATAGATGAGAGTTGAGCACCTCGAATGATTGAGATGGATGAGATGAGAGAGACGATGAGCAGAGAGCAGAACAGACAGCACAGACATTACATTTAGGGACAAGACGTTGTGACCAGACAGCCAGACCCAAATACAGACAGACAGAAACTAGAGGGAGGGGGATTAGAAAGAACGAAGAGGGATCGAAAGTAATAAAGGAGAAGAAACGCAAGATATAGAAGGGACAAGTGAGTTCGGGCGTGGAGGGTTGCGACGCGGGGTGGTTGTAGAGAGAATTAGTCAGACATTACAACCATTGCTGATTGAAAATACATCGGCCATAATTAGTCTAGTTTTTGCCTCTAATCCATGTAATTTATTACATATCCAGTTCCAGATAGATGATTACATTATTTAATAGCATGCCGCCATGAGGACACATTTTTTCTGAAAACTGAAATCACTGTTAACGTCTCTATGGAGGTCTAAGGTTTGACATTTAATTCCATAATGAACCACCGGAATATGTGAGACTGGATTCTCGGAAGTGGCATGACGATTGACAATTATTACGAATCTAGTTGGAAGCAAGGGAGGGGGAGCTAAACCAGACATGATTTTAAACATAAACACGGCCTTATTTTGCTTAAGCTTGGATCTAAATGGAAGAATATCAAGTGTTCTATAGTCAGAGATAGTTTATGACGAAGATTGTAAAAGAAGAAGCTTTGTAGCTCGTCTATGCATACTGAACAATGGCTTTAGAACATTTGCACTAGCCGAGTCCCAAATCGTTGAAGCATAACTCACATGGGATATGATGTATGCATTGAAACACATTTTCCCAGGGTTTAGGTCCAAAAAATGCTTTATTTTAGATAACTGATATACACATTTTGATATGTTTTGCACAAGGCTGAGATGTGGTATATCCAAGAAAGGTTGTTGTCAATTGTAATACCAAGAATTTTGTGATGATCTACTTCATGAATTTTGTTATTGAGATTTTGCCGTTTTTGTCGAGTTGTTATAATTAAGTGCTTAGGTTTTTGGGGTTGAAGACTCATATGATTTAGCTCTGACCACTTAAGCAAGTGATGAATACTTTCTTGTAAAGCAGAAGAAACTTCAGTCAACTGAGAATGACAGTTATGGATAGTTGTATCATCTGCAAATAACTCGCATTGTGTGTTTAGAGATAAAGGTAAGTCATTTATGTATACATAGAAAAGAACTGGCCCTAAGACAGATTCCTGGGGGACACCATAATTGTGCGACAGTACTTCAGATGTGTTGCCTTTATTTGAAACAACTTGTTTTCTCTCGGAAAGAAATGATAACATGAGTTTGACAGTATTACCTGAAAGACCATACATTTTTAGTTTTTTTAATAACAGAGTGTGGTCAATCACATCAATGGTCTTAGCAAAGTCTACTATAATAACTCCAGTTATTTTATTATTATTGATATTAGTAAGCCACTGATCAACTAAGCTTGTCAAAGCAGTTTGACAGGAGTGGTTAGCCCTGCATTGTGAAACCAGATTCATTAGGATGGAACAAACGATACCGGTTTAATGGTGATATGCGTCTCTAAAAGGTTTTTGAAAATATGGACAAAATAGAGATATGTCCTGTATATGGAGGGGTCTGATCGGTCACTCAGATTTAAAGATAAGAATAAACTTAGCAATTTTTGAATGCTTTTAGGAATGGTATTAGCAATTATTATGCATACATTGTAAATGTATGTGAGAGATTCTGGCCATAGCTTGGGCAGCTAATTCAGAATTTACTATCGATGCCATCAATAAATTTTGTGTTTGTCGTTTAAAATAGTGAGAGCATTGTAACCATCGTTAATATGAAACAGAGGAATCTCAATTTGCTGACATGTTATTAAATGCAACAGAAATGCTTTAATGTTTCTAATCTTGTTTAAGAGGTAGTTCCTCTGCTACTGGTAACCACTGATAGCCCAGTAACTTATACCTGTCTCAGTGGGGAGTATAAACCCCCCAAAAATGCCCCAGCTATGGGCAAATAGCAGCTTGGAGTAGGAGATGGGCGCCGCCCCAAGCAATCCACGCCACAGAAATACCTACAAGGAACAACACGCAAGGAAAGACATTCCGATCGGTTGAGCCGTAAAACCAACAACCGCGCCTTCCATTGGAGCGTTCCAAGGATGGAGGTTGGAAAATATGCGACGGGACGCAAACAACAACGATCAAACTCAGGCTGAAAGGACCATCATGGTACATGGAAACATCCGTACCTTGCACGCATGTGGAAGCTCCCAAGAGCTAACCCCATAACTTCGAAGATACGAATGGGACATACTTGGTACTGCCGAAGTCCGTTGGGTCGGATCGGCGAAACAACTACAGAAGAAGATCACAAACTATGGTATAGTGGGCGACGACTCCAAACACCAACACGGAGTATGATTCTTTTCAACAAGAGAGGACTAACAGTGTCATCAGCGTACCCCAATCTCAAGCAGACTGATCTCCATGGCGTTGCGCAGAAAAAACCACACAACTTGACCATCATACAATTCCTATGCACCAACATCAGGAATAACGATGAAATGAAGCAATCGAATGTTTCTACGAAGATTTGGAGAGCGCCATCAAATCAACTCCAAATAGGGAAAAAAAAAATCCTTTTCTCGTGATCCAGTGCACTGGAATGCCAAGAATACGACCCTGACGCTTATGACCAATGTCCAGGGACAGAGGCCGTTTTGGGCGTGGACGAAACATGATAGAGGTCTCGACTTTTGGAATTCGCAAGCCATCCACAATCTTACTGTCGTCAACCACCTTAATAATCCCACAAGACATCAAGAAGAACGACGTGGCACTCACCAAATGAAAGACACATAAACCATATTGACTACATCCAGCCCCCCAAACGATTTAAGTCAGAGCACACAAAGCCCAGACATGAAAGTCTTCCCCCCTGGCGCTGATATGGCAGTGTCCACGCACGAAAAATAAACAGAGGTACTCCTGAGACCCTACAGATCAAGCTGAAGACCAAGAACCAGAAGAGAAATCCCCGTTGCGGTCAACATGGAGAAGCTGAAGACCCCGAAGTCGCTGAAATCTTAAGCTAGATAAGGGGGCAGATTTTGCAAGCATTGAAATTCCTTCCAATATGACATCACAACCTCACTGAGACCTTTAAGCAATACCATTCAGGAGACAGCGCTAAGCAGATCCTTGGGAAAGAGAGGAAAAAGAACCAACCGTTGGTTACCACGATATCCTCTAGGACCTGTGCGACCAACGAAGGGGGGAGCAAAGCCATTGAAACAAAAACCCAGAAACGGGCCGAAGAGTATAGAACAGTTAACAGTTCAATCAAGAAGAAGATGACATGAGGCCCATGGGGAACTGGATGTCAGAACAATGCTCCAATGTTGAGGAAAAAGCAATGGCGAAAGGACCAGCAAGAGAGGCGTACCAGACCATCAAGGTACTAACCAAGTCCCCAGCAGCCAAAGACCCTCCGTTATTGAAGACCAAAAAGGGGAAAAAAAAAAAAGGGGTCAGTCCTTACAGAGAGCGCACTATCATGAAAATGACAGAATATTGGCAGAGACCTTTACAACTACAAGCTGGAAGGCTGATCCGAACAAACTTCACGAGCAAGATCCCAACCATCAGATCCTGAAGTCACACAGGTGCCGGAGAAGAGGTAGAAGAAGCAAGCAAGAACCGAAAGAGGCAAGTCACCAGGAATTGACACCATCCCTGCTGAGCTCATCAAAACTGAGGTGCCCAGAGATAGTATCAAGGCATTAACAATTCATCGCCAACGCATCTGACCAGCAAAGAGTGGCCTGAACAGTGGACCCAATCCATCATAGTTCCACTTCCAAAGAAGGGAGACCTGAAGAAGTGCCAAAATTACAGAACAATCAGTCTGATAAGCCATCCAAGCAAAGTTATGCTACGCATTGCCTTGAACAGACATGAAACCACAAGCAGAAGAAATCCTATCAGAAGAACAGCAGGATTCAGACCAGGTCGAAGCACTGTCGAGCAGATCTTCAACATCAGAATGCTCATAGAGAAGCATCTCCAACAATCACTACAGCTCTACAACAACTTCATTGACTTCAAGAAGGCCTTCGACCGAGTGTGGCAAGAAGCTCTGTGGCAAGTCATGAGAGACTATAGCTTCGACGAGGACCTGATTCAAGTCATCCAGGCGCTGTATGACAGCTCCCACAGATGCAGTCCTCATGGGTGGAGAAATCGGGGAGTTCTTTCCGGACTTCATGTTGGAGTTCGACAAGGCTGCCCGCTATCCCCCGTTCTTTTCAACGTGTTCCTGGAGAACATCATGCAGGAGCCCTCCTTGACTTCAAGACCACAATCACAATAGGAGGAAGGCCAGTCTGCAATCTTCGATTCGCAGACGATATTGATCTCATGGGCCGCAGTGAAGAAGAACTCCAGGATCTCACCACCAGACTGGAAACATCAGCCAATGCCCACGGTATGGAGATCAGCACGGAAAAGAGCAAGATCCTAGTGAACATACCACACCGACCACTCCCACCAGCATCAAGATGAGTGGCGAGACACTAGAGGAGTGGAAACTTTCAAGTACTCTGGAGCAGTCATCACCAAAGAAGGCACGAGCACACAAGAGTGAAGATCAGACTTGCTGTGGCACTCTCCTCCATGACTAAGCTGGCGAAAGTGTGGAGAAACCACAACATCAGAACCACACTAAGTCAGACTCTCACAAGGCACTCGTCACATCCATTGACCTGTTACAGCTGTGAAGCATGGACACTTACTGCCGATTTAGAACGTCGCATTCAAGCCTTTGAGATGAAGTGCCTCAGGCGGATCCTGAACATCACCTACAAGACCGCAAAACCATGACTATACGTCTGGCAGCAGATCGAGGCACTGGCTGGCAAACAAGAACCATTGCTAGATACAGTCAAACGGAGGAAACTGAAGTGGTTTGGCCACACAACAAGGCATAAAGCCTGTCAAAGACAGTCCTGCAGGGAATGGTGGAAGGAGCAAGGAGGCAGGGACGACCACGCAAAAGCTGGATATCCAACATCAAGGAGTGGACCGGCCTCACTGTACCAAACCTCCTGAAAACAGCCCAGGACAGAACCATTTGGCGGTCCACTTGCAGCGTCCGTGCGGGTACCCCAACGGTCGTCCGACCAAGGGATGAGTGAGGTAAGGAAAATGAGTACTTTTTAAATTTATTTTTTTGATTTGTATTATTTTGTATTGTTTGGGTTTTTTTTTTTTGGGGAATATGG
>JAQIHA010001897.1:0-10269 GCA_028751875.1 Rapana venosa | reverse complement strand
TTTTTTTGAAAACCATCTTTTATATAATGATTGTCTTTTTATATAAAAAACTTCATCAGTATACTAGACGCTTAATTATTTTAGACATTGAAACTACCTTTTTATATAAAAAAATCATGCTATTTATATACTATCTTGTTTTTTAAGTCCATCATTTAGATGATACTGTGTTTTTTATATCAATCATTTATATACTAGACTATCTTATTTTCTAAACCCCTCATTTAGACACTAGACTGTGCCTTTTTATTTAAGCAGATTATTTAGAGTGTGTCGGTCTTTTGTTTGTGTCAGATACACAGCTCACTCTCTACAATGAAGGCAGCAGTAAGCCGCACATCTTACAAGAAGCCATAGAGCTTGGCTACTGGTGTGGGGTCAGGTCAGGTCAGGTCAGGTCAGGTCCTTTTCCAGTGTGTTGTGTAGCAGCCAGGACTGCAGCACATGCTGTGTTGTCTGGATGCCAGTCTGCACTGCTCTATGCGGCCTTTGCATAGTTGCATGTACAGTCTGTCAGACCTGCCAGTCATGCTTCTATCAGTTACGGCGTATTAGTGCAATTCGAAAGTACCTGTCCACAGATGCAACATCCAAACTCGTTGCATCTCTTCTTCTTTCACGTCTGGACTATTGCAATTCTCTTTTGGCTGGTCTGCCAGCATCATCAATCCACTCCCTTCAATGTATACAAAACTCTGCAGCTCGTCTAGTCCTCAGAAAGAAAAAATCTGAGCTCATTACTGTAATGTCGTACATCAATTATCCATTCTAGTTCATTTCCATGAAAAGATGTTTTAGATTTATAAAGCCTCGTTGTTAATAATTTCATGACGTTGCCTAGCAATTGATACACAGGGCATGCGCGGTAGACAATAACAAGACAACGGACGATCTTTTAGTTCCAGACTCAAGAGCCACAATAATAACCGATTGAAACACACGAGCTGTGTTAGTAGAAAAAAGTGGAAGCTGAGATTCAACGCCTTGAAAGCCTGGACATCATCGAGAAAGTTGATGGTCCTACACCCTGGGTATCACCTATTGTCGCTGCACCCAAACCAAAGAAACCGGATGAAATACGTCTTTGTGTTGACATGAGACATCCAAATAGAGCTATTGAACGTACTCGTCATATCATGCCAACGATTGTGAATCCTCATGAGACTGAATCAAGCGAAAGTATTCAGCAAACTGGATTTGAATTCAGGATATCACCAATTAGAATTGGAAGAAGACTCACGAAATATCACAACATTTTCAACTCATGTTGGTCTCAGGCGGTACAAACGGTTGAATTTTGGAAGTTACTTCAGCAGCAGAAATTTTCCAAAATCACATTGCTGAATTACTTGTGGACATTCCAAGTACACTCAATACAAGTGATGATATTCTCATCTACGGAAAGTCTCAAGAAGAACATGATACTGCTCTCGGGAAAAGTGTTTTCTCGCTTCAGTGAAAAGGGACTTACTCTCAACAAAAGCAAGTGTGAATTCAACAAGGATCACATTGAATTCTATGGCTTCATTTTTGGCAAAGATGGAGTATCCCCTGATCCAAAGAAAGTAGAGGCTATACAGAAAGCAGCTACCCCTACCAATGGCAAAGAAATCCGCAGTTTGCTTGGTCTGACCAACAAATGTCTCCAAGTTCATTCCACAGTATGCCTCCATCACAAACCACTTCGAGATCTGACTCGGAAAGATGCAGAGTGGAACATGGACAGAAACTGAAGAGACGCGTTTGTGAACTCAAGTCACGACTCACAAGCCAGACCACCATGAAGTAACTATGCCCCTTTGATCGAGAGACGGAAGTCATCGTTGATGCTAGTCATATGGTCTGGGTGCAATTCTCACTCAGCGTGACAAGGAAAACACCTCTCACATTGTAGCTTTATGCTACCGTGCGCTAACGGATGGGGGAATCTCGCTACTCACAAACAGAACGTGAAGCTCTAGCAGTTGTGTGGTCTTGTGAACATTTTCACCTTTACCTGTATGGTCGTCGATTCACCGTTATCTCTGACCACAAGCCGTTAGAAGGGATATACAACAATCCTGCATCGAAGACATCTGCACGAATCGAAAGATGGAATCTGCGTCTCCAGTCCTACGATTTCGTTCTTCGATACCAGCCTGGAGAGAACAATCCAGCTGACTTTCTTAGTCGACATCCTGTTCAAACCGCTGACACACAGTCAATCATGAGTCAAAAGTTGCTGACGAATACATCAAATTCATCTTGATCACAACCGTTCCTAAAGCCATGACACTGGAAGACATCATCGAAGCAACTAGAAATGATCCGACATTGCAAGCTGTGAAAACTGCAATCAAATTCAACCAGTGGCATGTACCCAAGGATTGTCCATTTTCAGTTTTTTTCTTTCCAAATACTCAAGAAAATTCAAGGATGAACGTCCATCAGCGAAGATACTGGAATATTCTCCGCAAACGTCGTGTGGTTATTCCTCAAGCTCTTCGCAACGTACAGTCGATATTGCTCATGAAGGACATCAAGGAATGTCAAGACAAAGAACCTGCTGCGCGAGAAAGTGTGGTTTCCACCATGGACAATTAGTGGGTCAAATGTCAAGTCCTCCCCTTGCCTGCTTATCTACGACTCCAGATCACTCATGTGAACCTCTTCACATGTCCCCACACCCCATCACCCATGGTCTGAAGTCAGTCTTTATTTTGCCGGACCATTTTTCCCTCAGGAGAATACCTTCTTGTAGTGACTGACACATACTCACGGGTTTCCCGAAGTTGTATTGTCAGTTCTACCAGTGCCAACGCTACCATTCCCAAACTTGACTCTATATTTGCTCGACATGGCATACCAGACATTGTGAAAACAGACAATGGACCCCCCATTCAATGGCCGTGAATTTGGACAATTTGCCAGTATTTAGTTTTCACCACCGCAAAGTCACGCCTCTCTGGGGCCACAAGCCAATGGTGGTGCAGAAAAAATGTATGCCCATGCTGAAGAAACCATCCAAGCTGCCCAGGTTAGAAAGGGAAAAGGGATGGCGCCAAGAACTCTACAAGTTCCTTCGCAAATACCGTGCTACTCCACACAGCAGTACTGGTTAAGCCCAGCCGAAGCTCTCTATGGAAGAAAGATAAGGATCCAACTCCTGGAATTAACGACCAAGCTGGAAATCATCACAGAAGCTTGATAGGAAATCCGTCAACATGATGCTGCAAAGAAAGAGAAATGAAAATCTATGCAACAACAACGTCATGCTTCTGAATCCAACATCCCAAATTGGTGACACGTGCTTGTCCGTCAGAAGAAAGAAAACCCAAAATGACACCATACTATAATCCAGTACCTCTGCAAGTCACAGCAAAGAAAGGAACCATGCTGACCCCCGGCAGGGAACAGTGCAACCACCCAAAATCCTCATTCTTCAAGAAGATTGCAAAGACCTTCACCGTTGATGGGAAAAAAAGAGAAGAAGATTCTTCAGCCAGATCCACTCCAAACCTGAAGTCAACGAAGAAGCTCTTCTGCCCATACCAGCCCAGAGCCAGTGCGACGGTCCAGAAGAACTGCATCAGCCCACAATACCTGAAAGACTATATTACAAAATAGTCTAGATTTCTGTTTTCAAAAAAGAATGTTGAACAGATTTTTTAGGAAAAGTTGCCACAATTCTGTTATTGGTTTTATGTTAAAGTATTTCTATTAATTCCATGTGCCACAGGTTCTTAACAATTCTAGTCATGAAGTTTTCTTTCAAGGTGGGGAGGGTTTAATGTCCGTTCATCAATTATCCATTCTAGTTCATTTCCATGAAAAGACGTTTTAGATTTATAAAGCCTCGTTGTTAATAATTTCATGACGTTGCCTAGCAATTGATACACAGGGCATGCGCGGTAGACAATAACAAGACAACGGACGATCTTTTAGTTCCAGACTCAAGAGCCACAATAATAACCGATTGAAACACACGAGCTGTGTTAGTAGTAGTTGTGTTCGGGTGAATGACAACTCTACAATTACCCCTCTTTTGTGTCTCTCCACTCGCTGCCTGTGCCACAAGAGTAAACTATAAGATCGGTACCCTCTGTCACAAATGTCACCACAAAACAGCACCCGCCTACCTCTGTGAATGTATTCACTTGTACACTCCTCCTTGTTCCCTCCGCTCTGCTGCAGGTACCTTCTTCTTAGTCCTTATAGCTCCTAGCGGAGCATAGGGCCTCAACAGCGTCCCTCCACCTTCTCCTGTCTCTGGCAAGGGTCTTGGCCTCTTACCATGTCAGGCTGGAGTCTCTCAGCTCACTATGCAGGCTTCTCCTCCAGGTCTGTTTGGGGCGCCCTCTCTTCCTTTTCCCCTGCGGATTCCACTCGAGCGCTTGTCTGGTGATGTTGCAAGGCTCCTTCCGTAGATTCAACCAATCCACCGTCGGCTGTCGCTCTCTCTATTTCTGGTCCATCAATCTGGAATTACCTCCCTCTCTCTATCCACCAAAAGCCTTCTTAAGACACTTTTAAATCCAGCTTCAAGACATATTTATTTCAAACCTAAGATTTTCCTCTCCTGTTTCATCTCATAGCTTTTCCCTGCCTTCAACAGCCGAAATTCTATCACCCTGCCAAAGTGTATAACCTCTATATGTGTGTGTGTGTGTGCACATTTGGACTTGTTAGAACTATTAATCGTTACTGGTTGCATGACTGTGTAAGAATACTTTGATTTGCCTCTGCAAGATATAGCACTATATAAACTCCATTTATTACAAACAGTTGTGACCTGTCCGCCTGTAGATCTATGTACAGTAGGTAGGAGTCTGCCCTGTTGCAGTGTGGATGTTGCTGCATCCACTCGCTTTGCTTTGCTGCTTGGCCTTGATGGTGGTCTTGGCTTCAGAAAAAAATGACAGACCTATCCACCATGATGTGGACTCCTGCCTTGTGCTAGTATTTCTCAGAGTCAGCAGTCTCATTGCCGAGCACATTGCAGTGGGGGGGGGGAACCCACTGCAGGACTACTGTATGACTCCTGCAGGGGGAGACAAGCGTGGAAGATGGGCTGTTCAGGTCCGTACTTGTGTTGGACAGTAAGGCCTGGTAGGACAGGGCCTTGATCTAGGAGGCCACTCTGTGGGAAGCATATGTGACGCTCCACCCCGTAATGAGTCGCACTGCACCAGAGGTCAGTTTTTAGTTAGTGACATGTTGTTGTATGTTTGTCCGTCGTGTTTGACGATGACCTCCCAGGAGGCAGCTGCTGTTTTGGAAATTGGGCAGAAATTTGATTATAGTAGAGATGCCTTGCCCACAGTACATCCCCACTCTCTCGGCCAAGTGGGCATAAGGACAGTCAGCGTTGGAGATGTTCTCCAAAGGCCAACTAGCCCCCAGGGCTGCAGCACATAAGGACTGGGCGAGTCAAGCCTCCTAGTCAGAGAGTCACAGTCGATCACTAAAGACTAAGCTGTACAGTGGAATTCCATGAGTGGGAAAGAAAGCCACTGGTCATACAGCCTCACTTTGCTGTTGCCCCCAGCGTCAATGGTTTAATCAAGAACTGTGATAAACCCCAGGCACTGACGGCACACATGTTGTTAATCTGCAATAAAAAGGCTATTCAATACTCTAAACAGATTGAGAATCAGACAATTCTATGAAAAGCTATTACAAATTGAAATGATAGACTGCAGAAAGTGACAAAATGAGAAATTGACAAGTTTAGCATCGTAACAGATAGTCAGAATGAGGGCTTAGATATTTTAAAACATGCTTAAAAGCAAAAGGAAACAAAATTATGCGGTAATATTTTGTTACAAGGTAGAATAATGGCTGTAGTTTTATAATCAATCAAAACCTCAAAATCGACAACCTGACCCCCACCTGCCTAAAATGACTCCCAAGCGGAAAAGTGGGTCAGGTGCTAAGCGACTCATTTCGTGGTGGGGCTGCTGCTCTTTTTACAGCATGGGCTCAGTTTTGCAGTAGTAGTATGTAAAGGCCAGTTGTGAAGCTTACCCGATCTTCTCTGCCCCCCGCAGTGTACTGAATGTAAATCCCCCCCCCCCCCCCAATTCAAATTACATCCTCAGCAGCCAGAGCCCACAAGTCTGGTAGGTCTGAATGTGACACTTTCTTTTCTCAGGGCCACTCGGAGTCTTTGGGTCCAACACCAGGCTTGCTACTGTGAATAATAGCAGAAGCCCCTCACTCCAGGTTGGAGGAACAGCTAGACAGAGAGATCTTTTTGGTAAACACCGTCCTGATGTTGTTGTTCCAGCACCCTGCTCTGGTAAGTGAAGCCACCTCTCTTCAGTTGTCCCTTTGATGGTTGGAACAGTCTTCTCTTTCATGGGCTGGACTGGCTTCAACTGACATCCTGGACAAGAATCTTCCCACAATCTTGAGGAACTTCACGTGGCCAAATCCTGGGACGGTCTTGAGCTCTGGTTACTGTTACAGTATCAGTGATGACCTGCTCCTTGCTAACTCGATCAGAGTTGGAAGTAGCAGGAGCGCCCATGCTGTCCTGATATACTCCAGTTCTGGCCTGATTCCACCAGCTTCTTGAGGGAGGAAAGACGGATTGGTGCAGCAGATCAATCAGGAACCCTATAACAATGCAGTCCTTGGGAATAGCCAGGTTGGAGATTTGATTCTTTCCTTTCTTTTACCACACCATTTACACATCAAATCTCTTGATCACGCCATGTTGACTCTTGACTTGGCAGCCGTCAGTCTTGGAAGACTATGGAGTTCTTCACTGTGGTACAGCGTCAGCTGTGGCTGGCCAGTCCCACCCAGGAATGACAGTCCCTAGCCTATAGCAGAGGGCACAGATAAAGTCTGACAATGCTGGTCTGTGTGCCTGGGCTGCAAGCCTTTCTTCTTTCTCTCTCTGCCTCGTGCTGCTTCCAACTTGGAGAAACCTTTCTGCACAGTCTGTCTCCAGGCTGACCGCTCGAGGCCTGTTGCTTCCCAGTTGTTCTGGTCCATGTTCAGCTTTTAAATCCCTCTTGCACATGTCTTTGAATCACAGTTGTGGTCTCTGCCTGTGGAACATTTTCCCTGCACAAGTTCTCCATAGAGGAGGTCTTTAGGGATCTGTCCATCGTCCGTGCGCATGACATGGCCAAGCCAGCGCATGCGTCTGTTTCAGCAGCGTGTACATGCTGGTGCATCCAGCTCTTTCCAGGACAGTGTTGTTTGGGACCTTGTCCTGCCAGGTGATGTTCAGGATGTGTTGAAGGCAACACATGTAAGAAGCGTTGAACTTTCGCTCTTGCCAGGCACGCAAAGTCCAGGACTCGCTGCCATACAGGAGGGTACTCATGACGCAGGCTCTGTAGATCTGGATCTTGTGTGCTCAGTCAGCTTGCTGTTGTTCTATGTTTTCTTTGTCAGTCTGGTCATGGTGGTAGCTGCTTTGCCAATGCTCTTGTTGAGCTTTACATCAAGCTGACTCTAACATCGTCATAAATTGTCTTGTTTTCTTACCACATCATTTCAAACACTAGAATCTCACTCAGCTCCTTTTGGGGTCTAGGCTTGGCTAGAGAGTTACCCTCTCCTTGACTTGGATTCTGCAGTGGACTGGCAGCCACGGACGGACGAGCAAATCTCACAGCGGGTGGGTCATGGAGAGGGCTACAAGCTCTTGCTTTTTGAGAGCAGAGGAAACAATGACTTAACTGGTTGTCCAAGTCCACACTTTTGGAGACTAAGATCACTATCGTAGAGTGCTTTTGTCTCCAAAATGCATATTTTGCCTGCAGGACATCAAAACACACACACACACACACACACAGAGGGAGAGAGATCAGAACTTAATAAAAAACCCAGACAGGATCAATGCATTCTATTATCAGTTTAATCAAGCAAAAGAATGATTAATACTGATTTTTCTATTTGCAACTACTAAATAATCGTGACAAAATTCAATCTTGTACTAAGGCCATGTAAGTCACAGTGTCACCATTTTGCAATCAATATTGAGCATTCATCAAAACTTGGATAAAGCATAATGTGTACATGAGCACACCACACAAGCACACACACACACACAGATACCAAAAAATAATGATTTGTTTCTTACAAAACAAAACAAAACCCACCACGCCTGTTTCTTCTACTACCATATATTCTTATGCATACAAAACTAGAGAATATCCAATCTAACTCTTTCTATATTTTTAAAAATCACACGTTGAAGGAATTTCATGGTCTAAGTCCACCAAACACTGATGCATCACTACCACCAAGACTTAGGAAAAAAACAACAAAGCTTAACACTATCCCTACTTTAACGGAGAGAACCCTGCTTTCCCAGTACACGTGCACTGTGCACATATGTATGCTACTGTAACCCAGAGGTGGGTGATACGTAGGGAAGGGTTAGTGGATGGTTGGTTGCCCTATAGCAGGTTACTCATAGGGAAAGGGTTAAACAAAAGAGCAGCAAGGTCCTACAGTCTTAACACATTTCTTCCCACGGCATGAGTCCTTCGTGACTTACTCATTGTTTACAAGAGACTGCGGAATGAGGGACTCGTGTCCTGAACAATACTTTCGTTTTGGTGAATAGTTTCAGTTAGCCCTGCTAACTGCCTTTTATATGAAGTCAGATTACTCTTGTTCTTCCTGTGCCACGTGTCAACTGTGTGGTCCAACAATCCATTGATAAGCAAAATTTTAATGAACATTTTTCTGACCTCACCCTCCTACAGCAGTGACGGCTTGAAATTTACTTGGTCTGGAGAATGAGATTGCTCAATTTTATGTGGGACGAAAAGGGTTAAAGGAGATGGGGGAAAATGGCACACCTGTACCTGCCGATGCCAGGAAAGTGCCGGCAGTACCACTGGTGGTTTAGCAGAGCGGCTAGAACCTGGTTGACAAAGACAAACACAAACAGAGAGACACTGCCAAGTTCTGGAACTGGAACACCACGCACAAACTGAAGTAGACGACAATCTCCGCCAGGAAATGGGGACAGGAGACCATCTCAAACAGCCCTCCTCTAGGAAGGAGGTACGAGGACTTGGTCTTCTTTGGTGCTGGCTCTGAAATAAACCAGTCACCACGTGGACTCCAGTGGGAAAACAACAAAAGGACATAAAGCACACAATGATTGACTACAAAGGTGCGAACTGATGATGAAAGTTGACGAGATTCTAAAAAGATGCAATAGTGAAGATATTTAAACATGTGATAGCCTTGAAAGTGTGCGTGTGTGTGTGTGGGGGGGGGGGGGGGGGGGGGGGGGGGGGGGGGGGGGGGGGGGGGGGGGGGGGGGGGGGGTTCATTTCAAGGATAATGGAATAAGCACTCATGTACTTTTTTACATCCAGTCCTGTGTGTATGCAGTTTTGTAAATTTTGTCATGTTCCCACTGGCACACAATGTCCTACTCTTTCAAAAAGCAGAACGGGTTTTAACATGTGCGCAAGATGTTCTGCGTGCATTTGCACACAGGACTTTGGTTTATAGTCTCATCTGAAGGACTTTTGGGGGGGAGGGGGAGGGGGGGGGGGGGGGGGGCTTAGTGGAGTCAGCACTGATGTTAACTCTAGAGGAAAAATCCTCTTGAACCTGGGTCAGTGTGTGTGTGTATGTATGTATGTTGTATGCATATTACTTTCTCTTCTGTGATGTATGCCGTTGCCATGCATCTCATTCCAACCTCGTCACACACAGCCAAAACCAGGCTTGTTTTGTCACAGCCCCAGGGAGCATGCACACCTACACAAGAGCATATGCCACCCAAGGAAAAAGAATCCTTCCCTTCCTACCTACCATTATCTTTACTAGCCACGCAACAGGATACTGGTTGTGGGGTGGAAGAAGATTACTGATATCCCTCTGACAGACTTGAAAATTTTACACCACTGCAGCCGAAGCATTCGTCATTTTCACATTCAAATAGCATCAATTTCACAGATTCTCACTCCTGTGCTCCTCTCTCAAATAATTCCTCACATATCTTGAGGCAGTTACTGATTTTGGCATGAGGACAGGCTGGTTCATATTACTGGAAAATGACCACACACAAAAAAAAAGAAGAAAGAAAAGGGGGAAAAAAGTGAGAAAATCATATACGCATAGACGGCAAGCAAAAGTTGACAAGCTGCTGGCAGACATTTACCTTTACCACTGTTGCGTAAAGCAGCCAGAATCCGGAACGACTGGTGCTGGAAAAGCTTGCTGACAGGAAAACCACCACAGCCACAGTATAGGCAATCCATCCTTCAATGAAATTGTGTCTGGGACAAGCAAGGAAAG
>JAQIHA010001896.1:0-10271 GCA_028751875.1 Rapana venosa | reverse complement strand
CCCACACCCCCAAACAACCAAAACACAAAACCCCAAAAACACCCCAAGCCACACACGACAGCCCCACACACACACACACAGAGGCACACACACACAGGCACACACACACACACACGTGTACACACACACACACACACGTGTACACACGTATATGTGTCTGATAATGTTGTTCTTGTCCAATATGCTGATGACCTTTGTATGTGGAAAAGGGTAACAATGAAAAAGGTAACACCTAAAAGACATTTGAATTATGTTAGAAAGTTATATCAGCTTGAGTTGGATAACATTTATAAGTATATGGTGGAAAATGGGTTAGGTCTTTCTACAGAAAAGACACAGGTTGTGCTTTTTAACAATGGCGCTGATCCTCCTAAACTTCCTGTTTTCACCATAGTTTATCTAGTCAAAACGGCTTTACAGCATCCTTTCAGGATTCCACATACACACATAAAATCAAGAAAGCTTCATTCTTCAACTCTCCACACAGATTGTCAGAATATAGACAGCAGATGAAGAAGATTAATCATCAGCTTTCTCATTTCAAACGGAATTAATCTCACAGTAGTTCTACACCGTGTCTTGATTATCATTCTATCACTTAATAGTCATTGACATTCCAGATAATTTTCTCTTAAAAGGGAGTGGTGATTTCCCTTTTATATTGATATTTCAGTCTGTTCACAAATTCATTTCAAGATCACATCGCTTCTAAAGTAACTATCCAACTGTCAAAGCTATCGCGATTTACTTGACTAACACACATGACATATTAGCGGATTGGACAGAAGTCATGAGCATGACCTACCCCATAGACAATGAGGTTCAGGGTGGAGTTCTGGTTGATCTCTCCAGTGTCGATGTCAGCTATGGGGTATCCATAATAATAATCATAATCATGATCATGATGACAACAATAATGACCTACCCCATAGACAATCAGGTTAAGGGCAGAGTTCTGGTTGATCTCTCCAGTGGCAGAGATGGTGTCGATATCAGCTATGGGATATCCATAATGATAATCATCATGATCATGATGATAATGATGATAATGATAATGACCTACCCCATAGACAATGAGGTTGAGGGCAGAGTTCTGGTTGATCTCTCCAGTGGCGGAGATGGTGTCGATATCAGCTATGGGATATCGATAATAATAATCATCATCATGATCATGATGATAATGATGATAATGACAATGACCTACCCCATAGACAATCAGGTTGAGGGCAGAGTTCTGGTTGATCTCTCCAGTGGCGGAGATGGTGTCGATATCAGCTATGGGATATCGATAATAATAATCATCATCATGATCATGATGATAATGATGATAATGACAATGACCTACCCCATAGACAATCAGGTTGAGGGCAGAGTTCTGGTTGATCTCTCCAGTGGCGGAGATGGTGTCGATGTCGGCTATGGGGTATCCAGCACACGTCACTGTGCCGAAAATCCAGTACACCTCCCTCTCCTTCTCCAGTATGTGTTCGTACATCTGCACACGCACGCGCGCACGTACACATGCACACAGATATCATTAGATACGTTTTGAGAAAAGAGAAAAAGAGAAGCAGAATGCCACATCTTTTTTTTAGAGGAGGCCTACATTTCGTAAAAAGGGGACAGGATAGCTCAGTGGTCGGAGCACTCGCTTTCCCCCAGCCAAGTTAAGCAGCGTCGAGCGTGGTTCCATTTTGATGGGTGCCCGTTTGCGGCCCCCTTGGGCTTCTACAGTTCCCCCAGTTCCCCCAGCGAAAATTTGGGCCCTCCCCCTTTTTGGTCGGAAGGGGAAACACCCGAGGGGGGAGATGGGCGCCCCCTAAATATGCTGGCCCTTGAAAATGGGGGTTCTTGCGCCTCCGCTCCCCTAGGCCTTTAAGGGGTTATGGGATTTTTTTCCCTTTTCCCTTTTACCTACATTTCAGTCGTTTTGATCAATCGAGTCGCTGTGTTTTTTTTGCCCCGTGTTCAAAAAGTTACATAATTTTTTTTGTTTGAAAATTCTTACGCGAATTCTCTCTCTCTCTCTCTTCTCTCCCCTCTCTCTCTCTCTCTCTCTCTTCTCTCTCTCTCTCTCTCTCTTTTCTCTCTCTCTCTCTTTTTATCTATCGTCGTCCTCTCTCTCTCCTCTCTCTCTCTCTCTCTCTTTTTCTTTCTCTTTTTTTTCTCTCTTTTTCAGTTTTTTTTTGTGGGGGTTTTGTGTGTGGATTTTTTCTTTCCCGTTCTGTGTGAGTGTTTGGGCATTGGTTTTTATTTTACTTTTCATCTATATACCCCTAAGGGGGGGGACTGGATGTAAAAAAGCACAGGGGTTGCTTAGCTTACCTCGAAATAAAAAAATTGTCATTGTCATTGTCATGTCTTGTCATTGTCTTTTCCCCCATTCCCTAACCCGGGAAAGGGGCCCGGATGAAAAAGCAGCTATTTATTTAGTTCCCTTTTTAAAAAAAAGATTCATTCTTCATTTTTCTCTCCCCAAAAACGCACACACTCACAACACATCATAGAAATCAGGCTGGATCCCAAAAAGAAGATTCAGAAAAAGAGACAATGAAAATGACAATGACAAATTTTTTTTTTCGAAGGGATAATGAAAAGCACACATGTGCTTTTTTAATCCAGCCCCCGCCCGTTGGGATACTTAAAAAAATTTAACCCAATACTTTCTCTCACAAAAAAAACAAGGGGAAATAACCCTTTTTCAAACAGCTCCCCCCCCCCCCCCCAACCCCCCCCCCCCCCCCCCCAAAGCAACAAATAAAAAAAACCCAAAAAAAACCCCCACCCCCACCCCCCCCCCCCCAAAAAACCTTAACCAAAAACAAAAAAACAAACAAACAAACAAAGAAAAGGGAAAAACCCAAACCAACAAAGATGATAAAAAAGAAAAAACAGACAGACAACAACAACAAACAAAAAAACAACAGAGCCAAGAAAAATAACACAAACCAAACAAATAATATAAAGAAAACATCTACACATTGTCAAATGTTACACATATTGTTACATAATTAAAAAATAATTAATTAACAAAAAAGATCATTTCAAATAAAAATTTGAAATTTTTCCTAAACTCCATTCAATTAGTAAAAAATCAAGAATCGAAAAATCAAATGAAAAACAAAACCAATTAAACAGAAAAAAGCCCCAAAAAACACACCCTTCCCCAAAAACCCCCCCCCCAAAACAAACAAAAACCCCCCCCAAAAGCCGACTAAATGCAAGCGTGCGCGCGCGCGCGGCAACACACACACACACCACACTACCCCCAAAAAACCCCCAACATTTACGCACGTATACCCACGCTGCAACCACAACACAACACACACCTCTCAACTCCCACATCCCACCATAATACCCACACAACACACAACACACATCTGGATAATACCCATTCGCAAGACATTTCCTACATCAAATAAAGACACAGTATAATTATCAAAATACATAACCGAAAATTTGTACAGACAAAACCGGGAAAAAAACTTTTTTTGATGTCGAAGACAGCAAGCCACAAAGCATCAAGAAAAATGACCGTCAAACACAGCATTTAAACAAAAACACACAGAACGTTTTTCTTTCCGCTCTCACTGCACCCACGTGAATGGGCGCTCTTACTACTCATGACCACACAAACCATACCAACATATACACCCCCACATATTCATGCATGCGCAATCCTTTTTAACACATTATTAGAATTGATACAAAAGTCCACAGAAGTAATGAAATTGCCAACAGAACTTTGCAAATTAACAACCATCCCTTTCTGATTAAAACAAAATAAAACCCAAACTTATTTTAAGGGGGAAAACTAGACAAGTTCATTGTTAAAAATAAAAACAACAAGGGAAATTTGGTTAATGAAAGGGGAGGAATATTTACTTTTTTTCCAAAAGACAATTGGGGGTTTTTTATTTTTGATGCATTAAGTGGATGAAAAAATGACTTTTGAAGATGTTTGATTGGAGTTGTAAAAATGATGGGAAAGGGAGTTCCCGCAAGGGCCCTTAGTAAAGAAAGCAGTTTTGAACAAACATTTTTGGGTTGGGACAATGGCTTTCGGTTTTTTGGGAAATTTTTCATTGGGAATTGTCTTTAAAGGATGGGGGAAAAGTTCCTGTCATTATCTTAAACATATGGCCTTTGTAAATCTTAGTTTTTTGGTGTAGGGGAAAAAATATTTAACGGGGTTAATCCATTTCTAGTAAGACTTCTTCAAAAAACCTTTTTAAGAGCACGTTTTACAGATTAATAAGGGTTTTCATAGTGTTTGCACTCAAAACCACGGGGTTAAAAGCATAACATTGAGTATTTTTATAAAAGTTAAAAAATATTTTTTCTTGAATGAAAGTAAAGGGAAAATGTTTGATTTTAGTCAGTTGGTATTCTTTGAACAGTATTTGACAGAGGGAATGTGATGGTACCGCTGAGATTTTCATAAATTGTTACTCCTAGAACTTTGTGGGAGGGGCTTGTTCTATTTTTTTCCTTTTCATTGGAGGGGAGAAAATTTTTAGATAGTTTTTGTCGCTTTTGTCTGGTGGGATAACATGCATTTTTTTTTTTGGGGGGTGTTGACATTGATTTTTTTCATCCTTTTGACAAGATCTTCATGCTATTTTGCAATGTCTTTGCAAGAGATTTAATGTCTATGGCTTTATGTTGGTTGTGCGTCAGAAAAAAGTTCGCTTTTAAATTTTTGAATGGGAGAGGAAGGTCTTTAGTTTAAGAAAGAGAAATTGGGCCTAAAATGGATCCCCGTGGTACTCCTAATGAATGGGTTTTAGGTGATGTGGGCGTAGCTATTGAAAACACATTTTTGCCTGTTTGTAAAATAAGAACAAAATTCAGAGTATTTGTAAGAGATTTTTATAATCTAGCTTTTTAATAGAAGTCTTCGGTCAATTGTATCAAATGCTTTTTTTTAAATCTACAAATAATACTCCACAAAATTTATGTCATTAATGTTTGACAGCCTTGTCTCAAGACAGTTAATTCCCTATGGCACGAGTGATTTTTTCTAAATCCAGACTGATTTGGGGGAATAAGTTGTTAAATCTATATATGGCTATGTTTTATTCTATGTTTTTCCAAGGTTTTGGGAAAAGGTAAATAAAATAGAGATTGGCCCTTTTTGGGGTCAAAGTGTCTCCAGACTTTTGGATCGGAAACATTTGCAGTTTGAAGGCGTTGGGGAAATAGTTCTTAAAAAGACAAAGGTTATGATTTTTTCAGAGTGTCTGTAAAAACTGGGGCTGAGGTTTCATATTCTGCCATCTATTCCATCAAGACCCCCGGGACTTGATGTTTTTAGTGAGTCAGGTAACGAAAACCCCAGAAACAGATATGAAAAGGTATGTGGGGTTTTTTATGGAATACGCTTTTTTTGGCGAATTGTTTTAGTTCATTGAGACATTGGACTTGATTTTTTTTTTGTTAATTATGTTACAAGAAAATTAAGAATGATTGTTTGTTTTTCAGCAAAAATCTTTTTTTACGTTAGATTTGGAAGGCAATTTTATATTGTAATTTTATTTATTGCCTTCCCTACAGTCTTTTTAATTTTGTTTGGGTGAAAGTAGATCTTTGGAAAAATTTCTTTCCTTGCCGTTTTTGTGAATTTAGGCATTTTAATTTTTTTGCCTCCTCATAATATTTATGTTCTTTTAAGAAATCTCTAAGATAGCATGCTTCTTTGTTCCCTTTGTAAACCCAAGGGGGTTTCGGGGCATGTTTGATCCCTTTGGTTTTTAAAAGGGGGAGTTTGTTATAAATTTCAGTAAAAACTTTTTCCAAACTAAGGCCAGGTCTGGATCGAATATTGAATTTTCCGAGAGCAGAACTGCTTAAATTAGAAGAAAAGCTGCTCTTAAATTTTTCAAAAGACGATAGGTTATAGTTTTAGGCCCGGTTTGAATTTTTGTTCCTTTTTTTGACCATGGTAAAGACTGGGTAGTGGGCGTTTCAGTTTTGTACAGGACACAATTTCTATTGTTTTTAGGGGCTGAACTTGATGTGATCAATGATTTTGTTGAATTTTAGTATCTTTTGGGGGAAGTTAATAATTGGTGAAGATTTAATGAGTTAATAACTTGGGGCCCTTGGTTGTTTTTTTGTAGGGCAATATTTAAAATCACTATAAGATAATTTCCCTAATTCTAATAGGGCACGTTTTCATGGAGTCAACTTTTCTATCCAATTTTTTCTTTTGTTGGATTTCTGTCAGAAAAACCCTTAAATAGGGGCTGCACCCTTTTTTTTTTTGCTATTCATCCAGTGGATTCTACTTCATAAAGTTCAAAATGGAAAAGACGTTTGACGTTACAGACCATAATATAGTTAAGAGACCCGTTTTTTTGGGCTTTTTCGGGTCTTTTGCAGATTTTATATCCTGGAAGGAAAGTCGTGTTGGTTAGTGTTTGTAAGTCTTGACTCAAAGCCAAATATATGAAAAGGTTTCCTTGGTTTGTGTGAGTCTTTTACTTCGATTTTTTTGAGCATGGTTTTAATTTGGGGCAAAATTTGTAAGCCATCCTTGGAGGGGCCCTGATTTTGGGCTTGAATACATCATTAAATTTTGTTTGTGAGGAAAGTATTAGTGACAAGAATGGGGAAGATAAGGAAGAAAAGGAGCAAGTAAAAATAAAAATAAGGGGGGGTGAAACTGATAGGGGTATATGGTGGAAGGGGGAAGGAGGAGTAAAAAAAAAAATTACCACTTGTAGCCCCCAAAGTGTATATAACTCATCAGTCGAAGTAGGCGAGAAAAAAAAAAAAAAAAAAATAAATAAAAAAAAAAATAAAAAAAAATAAAAATCTACAGGGGGCGTGGTTGGTTTCCGAAGAAAGGGGGGATATTTTTAAAAGGAAAACAAAAAAACCAAAAAAACACAAAAAAACCACCAAAAAAAACCAAAAAGACAAAAACAAAAAAAAAATCCAACAAACAAAACAAAAAACAAAGCAACCAAATCACCCTAACAAGGAGGCGAGGGCAAACAGTAAAGCACCCGTAAAAAAAAAGATGCCCGAATATAAAATTAAGCACAACTCAATCACACAGTTCCCGGAAAATATGATTTTTTAAAAGAAATTAAAAAAAATAATAAAAAAAAAGTAGAACAAAATAAAAAAAATAAAAAATAAAAAAAGAAAGGAGAAAGGAAAGTGTGAGCACAATCAGCACTGTTCCTGAAACTTGGTCCCTGGTACAGGGGGAAATTGACACTATTTGTCCTGTCACTGTTTGCTTCACACTGCAGCACTGGGTGGGCGTGTCTCGAGACAGAATACGATTTATGATATTTAAAAATTAAACGCTGCTCCCCTGCAGCACTGGGTGGCGTGTCTCGAGACAGAACACGATTTATGAATAAAATTTAAAAATGTTGCTTCCACTGCGCACTGGGTGGCTGTCTCGAGCCGAACACGTTTTTATATATAAAATTAAACTGTCACCAAATTGAAATTTTAAGGCCTGGGTAGCAGAAAAAAGGAGTAATCCTTTTAAGTTTATGCAACTTTTAACAAAAAAGGGGGGTTAAGGGAAGTGTTCTACACAGCTGCAGTAGAAAGCACATACAAATCCTTGTTTAACACAACAAAACACTTTCACACACGTAGTGAAAAAATAGGCACAATAAGTTTCCTGATACCCACCCACACCCCCCACACACCCACCCCCCACTCCCCAACGCGCGCACCACCCACAACACACACACCAAAAACACAACCACACACACCACCACACACAACACACACACCACACACCAAAAAACACACTTTAAAGTGGGAAGAGAGAAGAGAGAGAGGAGAAGAGAGGGAGAGGGGAGAGAGAGAAAGAAAAGGGCAACCCGACAGACAAACAGAAGACAACACACAGAGAAAGACGTGACAACAGAGACAGAGAGAAAGTGTATGGTGGGGGTGTTGTGGGGGGGGGGGGGGGGGGGGTGCGCGTGCGTCCTGAGTGTGTGTAGTGTGTGTGCCTTTGTGTGTGTGAGTGTGTGCACGTGGCCCCCATCCTCCTCTCCCTTACGTCTTTTCTGCCCAGTTTGGCGGCCAGCGTCAGGGGAGTTAACCCCTGGTGGTTCTTCACGTCCAGCCGTGCCCCGCTGCTGACCAGCAGTTCAAACATGGTCTGTACATAAAGACATATATATAGACATATATATAAACATATATATACAGCAGTTCAAACATGGTCTGTACACAGACAGAGATAGAGACACACAGACATATATATATATATACAGCAGTTCAAACATGGTCTGTACACAGACAGAGATAGAGACACACAGACATATATATATATATACAGCAGTTCAAACATGGTCCGTACATAGACAGAGATAGAGACACACAGACATATATATAAACATATATATACAGCAGTTCAAACATGGTCTGTACACAGAGACAGTTCAAACATGGTCTGTACACAGAGACATATATATAAACATATATATACAGCAGTTCAAACAAGGTCTGTACACAGAGACATATATATAAACATATATATACAGCAGTTCAAACATGGTCTGTACACAGAGACATATATATAAACATATATATACAGCAGTTCAAAACAAGGTCTTTTACACAGAGACATATATATAAACATATATATAAACATATATATACAGCAGTTCAAACATGGTCTGTACACAGAGACATATATATAAACATATATATACAGCAGTTCAAACAAGGTCTGTACACAGAGACATATATATAAACATATATATAAACATATATATACAGCAGTTCAAAAAATGGTCTGTACCAAAAGAGACTATATATAAACATATATATAAACATATATATACAGCAGTTCAAACATGGTCTGTACACAGAGACATATATATAAACATATATATACAGCAGTTCAAACAAGGTCTGTACACAGAGACATATATATAAACATATATATAAACATATATATACAGCAGTTCAAACATGGTCTGTACACAGAGACATATATATAAACATATATATAAACATATATATACAGCAGTTCAAACATGGTCTGTACACAGAGACATATATATAAACATATATATAAACATATATATACGCATTCAAACATGGTCTGAAACACAGAGACATATATATAAACATATATATAAACTATTTATACAGCAGTCAAACATGGTCTGTACACAGAGACAATATATAAAACATATAAAATAAACATATATATACAGCAGTTCAAACATGGTCTGTACACAGAGACATATATATAAACATATATATAAACATATATATACAGCAGTTCAAACATGGTCTGTACACAGAGACATATATATAAACATATATATAAACATATATATACAGCAGTTCAAACATGGTCTGTACACAGAGACATATATATAAACATATATATAAACATATATATACAGCAGTTCAAACATGGTCTGTACACAGAGACATATATATAAACATATATATAAACATATTATTTTCAGCAGTTCAAACATGGTCTGTACACAGAGACATATATATAAACATATATATAAACATATATATACAGCAGTTCAAACATGGTCTGTACACAGAGAGACACAGTTCAAACATGGTCTGTACACACAGAGAGACACAGAGACACACACAACACATATATTATATATATAATATATATATATAAATATATATATATATATATATATATATATATATATATAATAGTTATACAGCAGTTCAAACATGGTCTGTACACACAGAGAGACACATATATAGACATATATATAAACATATATACACAGTTCAAACATGGTCTGTACACACAGAGAGACACATATATAGACATATATATAAACATATATACACAGTTCAAACATGGTCTGTACACACAGAGAGACACATATATAGACATATATATAAACATATATACACAGTTCAAACATGGTCTGTACACACAGAGACACAGACATAGTTATATATATATATATACACAGCAGTTCAAACATGCTCTGTACACAGAGAGAGACACAGAGACATACAGACAGACATACATATATATATATATATATATATATATACACACACATACACATATACACACACACATGGCTTGATGAAAACAAGCAAATGCACTGCTTATTCAATGTACCATCTGAAAATAAAAGTTTGACTTTGACTTGGACACAAACATATATTATATATGTATACACACACACATATACATATATATACACACAGACACAGAGAGACACACACATATACATATATACACACACATATACATATAACCACAAAAAAACCCCCAC
>JAQIHA010001895.1:0-10269 GCA_028751875.1 Rapana venosa | reverse complement strand
CAAAAAAGATACAAAAAGTACAACAGGTTAAAAACAAGTACAAAGTTATTCAACAAGAACAACATTGTTAAACAAATACAACATGGTTACAACATTTTTCCCCAACATCCAACATGGTTACATCATAGTTACAACATTGTTACAACATGATTACAACAAGTACAACATGGTTTTATCAAGTACAACATTGATACAACTACAACATGGTTACAACAAGTACAAAAATTCTCTGTGCTACATCCATAAAATCTCTTTTTTCCCTCACCTCAAATCTCCTTGGATCTGCAAAAACAACTCCTTGCCTAACACCCACCTGTCTGAACTTCCATCCTATTTTTGCCTTCTTTTCAGATAAAGTTCAAAACATACGCTCCAGACTTGATCAAACTCAATTCCAGCCTGCGCCTCCTATCTCCATTCACTGCACCCTCTCTTTTCCTTCCATCCCACAAGTGAAAAAGAAATCATGACAATTCGAAGGAAATGACTATAAAATCATGCGACCTTGATCCCATACCTGCTCCTGTTTTCTCACAATCCCTTCCACAACTTGTGCCTATTATCACTAAAATAGTAAACTCATCTCTTCAGTCAGGAAATTTTCCTCAGCTCTTTAAAACAGCAATAGTCACACCTCTACTAAAAAAAGCACGACCTCGATCCCAACATTCTGAAGAATTATAGGCCTGTCTCAAACTTACCCTTTATCTCTAAAGTACTAGAAAAAGTTGTTCTCAAACAGCTCAACAGTCACCTTCATTCCATTGACTTCTTCCCACTTTTCATCTGCCTATGCCCCAACCACAGCACCGAAACCACCTAGTCCATACTTTAGATACACTTCTACTTGCTTCTGATGCAGGAAAAATCTCCTCCTCACTCTTCTTGACTTATCTGCAGCCTTTGATCCCATAGATCACTCAATTCTTCTTCTCCCCTCCAAAATACGTTTGGTATTAATGGCACAGCCCTCACCTGGTTTACTTCATACCTCACAGACCGGTTCCAGAAAGTTATTGTAAACAAAATTCAATCAAAACCTGTCAAAATGGAATGTGGAGTCCCGCAGGGATCAGTCCTGGGGCCCCGTTTTCTTTACTCTATTTCACTGCTCCACTCTCACATTTTAATAAACAAACCACCCCATTGATCTCATTTCTATGCCGATGATATCAACTTCAGTGCAGCGATACTGTTGAAAACTTGCCTTCCCTCTTGACAAATATGTCCTACTGCCTTCAAGAACATTCAAAACTGGATTTACTAGAACAAGTTACACTTAATGCCGATAAAACCGAAGCCATGCTCATAGGGACCCAAAAATAAACTTTCCTCTATCACAAAAACTTCAATAGAATTCGGGAATATCAGTTCCTTTGTCCAACTCTGGAAGTATTTAGGAGTAGTTCTTGACAACACACTCTCTATGAAAAAATTCATTACCCAGACCTGCCAGTCTTGTACTATCAAATTACGGCGCGTAAGCGCGATTCGCAAGTATCTGTCCACTGATGCAACTTCCAAGCTTGTCACATCTCTTATTCTTCACGTTTAGACTACTTTTAATTCTCTTTGGCTGGCCTACCAGCATCATCTATCCACTCTCTTCAACGCATACAAACTCTGCAGCTCGACTGGTCCTAAGAAAGAAAAAATCTGAACACATCCTCCTCTTCTGCGATCTCTTCACTGGTTGCCTGTCTCACAAAGACTGCAGTATAAATCAAACCCTCTGTTTCAATGTCTCCAAAAAATCTGCACCCTCTTATCTCTGTAACTGCTTCACCTGTACACTCCATCCGTTCCTTCGTTCAGCCGCAGATACTTTGTGCTTTCGAACACCCAGATTCAAAAAAAAACCACTGTTGGCCGTCGCTCCTTCTCTGTTTCTGGTCCATCCACCTGGAATGACCTCCCTCTTTCACTCGTCAAAAGCCTTCACTTGTTTCCCTTCAAATCCAGCCTCAAAAACACACTTATTTCCTACCTGAGACTTTCCCCCCACATATCTGTCCCTAATTTTCAACAGCATCTTTCACCGTCTAAGTGTTGTTCCGGGGTGTGTGTGTGTGTGTGTGGGTGTGTGTGTGTGTGTGTGGTGGGGTGTGTGCGTGGCTGTGCGTGCTGCGTGCGTGCTAGTGCGCGCGCATGGATTTTTCCCTTATGTTTAAGGAGAGTTGCATGCCTGTAAATGATTGAGTGCAAGCGCTTCGATTTGTTTGTTTTTTACAAGATTCAGCGCTATATAAATTCCATATATTATTATTATTATTATTATAACATAGATACAAAAAGTACAACATGGTTACAACAAGTACACATGGTTTCAACAAGAACAACATTGTTAAACAAATACAACATGGTTACAACATTGTTCCAACAGTCCAACATGGTTACATCATGGTTACAACAATGTTACAACATGATTATAACATGTACAACATGGTTTCATCAAGTACAACATGGATACATCTACAACATGGTTACAACAAGTACAACATGGTTACAACAAGTACAACATAGTGACAACAAATACAACATGGTTACAACATGTACAACATGGTTACAACATGATTACAAAATAGTTACAACAGTACAACATGGTTACAACAAATACAACATGGTTACAGCAAGTACAACATGGTTACATCATGGTTACAACATGGTTACAACATGATTACAAGTACAACATGGATACAACTACAACATGGTTACAAAAAGTACAACATGGTTACAACAAGTACAACATGGTTTCAACAAGAACCACATGGTTACAACAAGTACAACATGGTTACAACATGGTTCCAACAGTCCAACATGATTACATCATGGTTACAACATGATTACAACATGATTGCAACAGGTACGACATGGTTACAACAAGTACATTGTTTAAACAAGTACAACATAGTTACAACATGGTTACAACAAGTACAACATGGTTACAACAAGTACAACGTGGCTACAGCAAGTACAACATAGTTACGACATCGTTGCAACAGTACAACATGGTTAAATCATGGTTACAATATTGTTACAACATGATTACAACAAGTACAACATGGTTACAACAAGTACAACATGGATAAAACAACAACATGATTAGAACAATTACAACATAGTTACAACAAGTACAACATTGTTACAACAAGTACAACATTGTAACAACATGTACAACATACATACATAAAGTACAACATGGTTACAACAAGTACAACATGGTTTCAACAAAAACAACATGGTTTCAACAAGTACAACATGGTTACAACAATAACAACATCGATACAACTACAACATGGTTACAACAATTCACATGGTTACAGAAAGTACAACATGGTACAGCATGGGTACAGCATGGTTACAATATAAATACAACATGGTTTCAACAAGTACAACATGGTTACAACAAGTACAACATGGCTACAACAAGTAAAACATGGTTACAAGTACAACATGGTTACAACATGATTCCTACAGTACAACATGGTTACATCATGGTTACAACATGGTTACAACATGATTTCAAAAACAACATGGATACAACAAGTACAACATGGATACAACTACAACAAAGTTACAACAAGTACAGCCACGTTACAACAAGTACAACATAGTTATAAAAAGTACAACATGGTTACAACAAGTACAACATGGTTTCAACAAGAACACATTGTAAGAACAAGTACAACATGGTTACTACATGGTTACAAAATGATTGCAACAAATACATGGTTACATCATGGTTACAACATGATTACAACATGATTGCAACAAGTACGACATGGTTACAACAAGTACAACATTGTTTCAACAAGTTTAACATACTTTCTACATGTTTACAACAAATACAACATGGTTACAACAACTGCAACATGGCTACAACAAGTGCAACATGGTTACAACATTGTTATTACAGTACAGCATGGTTACATTATGGTTACAACATTGTTACAACATGACTACAACAAGTACAACATGGTTACATCAAGTACAATATAGTGACAACAAGTACAACATGGTTACAACATGTACAACATGGTTACAACATGATTACAAAATAGTTACAACAAGTACAGCATGATTATAACATGATTACAACAAGTCCAACATGGTTACAACAAGGTCAACATCGCTACAACAATACAACATGAACACAAATGTACAACATAGTTACAACAGTACAACATGGTTACAACAGATACAACATGGTTCCAGCAAGTACAACATGGTTACAGCATGGTACAGCATTGTTACAACATAGTTACAACATGGTTACAACAAGTAAAACACGGTTACAACAACTACAACATGGTTTCAACAAGAACGACATGGTTACAACAAGTACAACATCGTTACAACATTGTTCCAACAGTACAACATGGTTACATCATGGTTACAACAATGTTACAACATGTTTACAACAAGTACAACATGGTTACATCAAGTACAACATGGTTACAACTACAACATGGTTACAACAAGTACAACATGGTTACAACAAATACAACATGGCTACAACAGTACAACATGGTTAGAATATTGTTCCATCAGCACAACATGGTTACATCACGGTTACAACAATGTTACAACATGATTACAACAAGTACAACATGGTTACAACAAGTACAACATGGATACAATTACAACTTGGTTACAACAAGAACAACATAGTTACAACAAGTACAACATAGTGACAAGTACAACATACTAGTACTTTAGAGGCAAAGGGTAAGTTTGAGACAGGCCTATAATTCTTCAGAATGTTGGGATCGAGGTCGTGCTTTTTCAGTAGAGGTGTGACTATTGCTGTTTTAAGAGCTGATGGAAAATTTCCTGACTGAAGAGATGTTTACTATTTTAGTGATAATAGGCACAAGTTGTGGAAGGCATTGTGAGAAAACAGGAGCAGGTATGGGATCAAGATCGCATGATTTTATAGTCATTTCCTTCAGAATTGTCATGATTTCTTTTTCCCTTGTGGGATGGAAGGAAAAGAGAGCAGTGCCAGTGAGGAGGCACAGGCTGGAATTGAGTTTGATCAAGTCTGGAGCGTATGTTTCGAACTTTGTCTGAAAAGAAGGCAGAAAATATGGATGGAAGTTCAGACAGGCTGTGGGTGTTAGGCAGAGGAGTTGTTTTTGCAGATCCAAAGAGATTTGAGGTGAGGGAAAAAAGAGATTTTATGGATGTAGCACAGAGAAGCTATAGTCTCTCATGACTTGCCACAGAGCTTCTTGCCACACTCGGTCGAAGGCCTTCTTGAAGTCAATGAAGTTGTTGTAGAGCTGTAGCTGATGTTGGAGATGCTTCTCTATGAGCATTCTGATGTTGAAGATTTGCTCGACAGTGCTTCGACCTGGTCTGAATCCTGCCTGTTCTTCTGATAGGATTTCTTCTGCTTGTGGTTTCAGTCTGTTCAAGGCAATGCGTAGCATAACTTTGCTTGGATGGCTTATCAGACTGATTGTTCTGTAATTTTGGCACTTCTTCAGGTCTCCCTTCTTTGGAAGTGGAACTATGATGGATTGGGTCCACTGTTCAGGCCACTCTTTGCTGGTCCAGATGCGTTGGCAGATGATTGTTAATGCCTTGATCATCTCTGAGCCTCCGTTCTTGATGAGCTCAGCCGGGATGTTGTCAATCCCTGGTGACTTGCCTCCTTTCAGGGATCTTACTGCTTCTTCTACCTCTTCCTCCAGCACCTGTGTGCTTTCAGGATCTGATGGTCTGGGATCTTGCTCGTGAAGTTTGTTCGGATCAGCCTTCAGCTTGTAGTTGTACAGGTCGCTGCAATATTCTGTCCATCTCTTCATGATAGTGGCGCTCTCTGTAAGGACTGACCCCTCTTTGTCTTCAATAACGGAGGTCTTTGGCTGCTGGGACTTGGTTAGTACCTTGATGGTCTGGTACGCCTCTTTGCTGTCTCCTTTCGCCATTGCCTTCTCAACCTTCGAGCATTGTTCTCACATCCAGTTCCCCATGGCCTCAGTCATCTTCTTCTTGATTGACCTGTTGACTGTTCTATACTCTTCGGCCGTTTCTGGGTTTTTGTTCTTCACTGGCTTTAGCTCCCTACGTTGGTCGCACAGGTCCAGGATATCGTTGGTAACCCACGGCTGGTTTTTTTTCCTCTCTTTCCCAAGGATTCCCCAGCGCGCTCCTGAATGTTTTTTGCTAAAGGTCTCAGTGAGGTTTTTGGGTGTCATTTTGGGGGAAATTCAAGGCGCAAATCTGCCCCCTATTGTTTTAAAAGATTTCAGCGCTTGGGGGTCCTTCCTTTTTCCTGTTGAAACCGCAAAGGGGGATTTCTCTTCTGGTTCTTGGTCTTCAGCTACTGTAGGGTCATGAGTACCATTCGTGGCACTGCCATTCAGGCCGGGAAAGTTCTTGTCTGGGCTTTGTTGATGCTCGATTTTTTAAATCTTTTGGGGGGCCCAAGATGAGTAAATCTGGTATGGTCTTTCCTTTTGGGTAGTGCCACGGGGGTTTTCTTGATGTCTTGGGGGGATAGGGTTTTGGCGACAGAAAGATTGTGGCTGCTTGCAAATTCCAAAGTCTGGGACCTCTATCATTGGGGTTTTGTCCCGCCCAAAACGGCCTACTTCCCCGGGCCCCATTGGTCATAAGCGTCGGTCCGATCTTGGCTTTCCCGTGCCCAGATCACGGAAAGCCCTTCTTTGGGTTGAGGTTTCGCGGGGCCCTGATTAAAAGTCATCCAGGCGCTGTATGACATCCCACAGTGCAGTCCTATGGGGGAGAAACGGGGGTTTTTGGACTTCATTTGGAGTTCGAAAAGGCTGCCCCTACCCGCGTTCTTTTAAACGTGTTCCGGGGAGCTCATGCGGAGGCCCCCCCTTTACCAAGCCACAATCCAATAGGGGAAGGCCAGTCTGCAATTCGATTCGCAGCGAAATTGATCTCATGGGGGCCCCAGTGAAGAAAATTCCCGGGTCCCACCACCCCGATGGAAACATCACCCAAAGCCCCCCGGTTGGGATCAGACGGAAAAAAGGGAAAACCTATGAACAGTACCCCCACCCCCACTCCCACCGCATCAAGTGAGGGCGAGAACTGAGGAGGTGGAAACTTTCAAGTCCTTTGGGGCAGTCATCACCAAAGAAGGCCGGAAAAGAGAGGTGAAATCAGACTTGTGTGGCACTCTCCTCTGACTAAGTGGCAAAAGTGTGGAGGAAAAACCCCAAAATCAGAACCCCCAAAGGTCGATTAAAGGCACTTCCCCTCCATTGCCTTGTCAGCTGTGAAGCAGGACACTTACTGCTGATTTTTTTCGTCCATTCAAGCCCTTTTGGTGAAGTGCCTCAGGGGTCCTGAAATCACCTACAGAACCGTAAAACCCAAGACTAGTTGGCGCAGTCGAGGCATGGGGTGGGAAACAAGAAAATTGTAGATCATCAAACGGAGGAAAATGAAATGGGGTTTGGCCAACAACAAGGGATAACAGCCGTCAAAGACAGTTCTGAGGGAATGGTGGAAGGAGCGGAGGGGGGGAAAGACCACCAAAAACTGGAATCCAAATCAAAGGGGTACCGGCCCCACTGTACCCAAAACCCCTGAAAGCAGCCCAGGAAGAACCTTTTTGGGGGTCACTTTCACGTCCGTGGGGGACCCCCAAACCCCGGGCGTCCCGACCCAAAGGGATGAGTGAGGAGTGGTGAGCCAGGAATTTGGAAAAGGGAAGTCTGTCTTTGTGAAGGATTAAGGTTTGCTTTGTTTATTTGTTTTCGGAAAAGCTGTTTGTTGATTCGGTTTTGACTTCCCCCACTGCCGTTCTAGTTGCCGGCGTTTGCGCTTCGCTATCAAGATGTTTTGGGGTATACCATGGCGCACAGGGTCGTCAGGGAGGAGATGATCAGTAGAGGTGCATGCTCATCAAGCAGATGGCGGAGAATAGTGTTATAGTGATCAAAAGGTCAGTGTGGTCAGAGGTTGTGAAAAACGTTGGGAAGCTTGGGAAGAGAAGGTTTTAATGTCTAAGGCCTTAAGATTACGACGAGTAACAATTTCTTCTTTCTGACGGGTTTTGTGATGTTGAGATGGAAAAGAATGGCGGAATGATCAGAATGCAGTTCGCCAGTGACAGAAACAGATGTGACAAGATTGAATGAAGCATTAGTAATCAGCCAGTCTAAAATATGACCAGATCTGTGCGTTGCTTCGTTTACCAGTTGAGAGAGAGAATGGTTGGACAGAGAAAGAGAAAGACGTTGACATCTGGAGAAGACTGGTTGTCGAAATGGAAGTTGAAGTCACACAAGAATTATAAGTTTAGGGGAGAGAGGCTGTAGGGGGTCGAGGAGTGACTGGAATTCTTGGTGAAAAAGAGAAGATGTTGGGGTTGTTTTTTACGGCTGGAGGTGACGGAAAAGGGCAGCAGATAGTAATAGAGTGGCAGGTAGGTTGAGATTGATTTCGCAAACTTCAAAAGATTCCATGTGAGAATTGAAGGTTGTACTGAAAGAAAGAGATGGTTTCCAATATGACTTTGAGAATGATGGAAATTCCCACCTCCTCGAGAGAGTCGGGAAAAAAATGGTTTTATATCCAGGAGGAGTCAGCTGTTTTATTTTGGCTCATGGCCATGTGGTTTAAGCCAAGTTTCGGTGAGGAAGGTTAAGCAATGTTTTTTCAGAGATAAAATCAGATATGTAGTGGGCTTTTCCCAAATTTGGACAGACAGACTGCACATTGAACAAACTTGAAGGAGATCTGAAGGAGGGGGAGAGGTTGAAGATGACAGTGGTGAGTTTGGACAAGCATCAGAGGAAGGGGACGAAGGCGATGGTGGAGGGTGCAGCTTTGCGGAAGAACAGACAAGAGTTTGGATGGTGAAACAGGAGTAGAAGATGGTGAAAGAAACTGTGCTGATCAGGGGATTCGGTTTTTGAAACACATATGATATACATCATAATCATAAAAAACAAAAAAAATTATCAGAGTTTACAAACAAACAGAACAATCAAAAACTGAAGGGGCGGTGGACGCAGCATGGGGAAGAAGCGTTGTCAGGGGTGACAGAAGTGACGTCAGAGGTGAGGGGGGAGACACGGAGAGGGGAAGCCCACCACTGGCGATTTACGTCGGCCTGCCCGTGTTCCCCGTCTGGTTTTGCGGGGATTAATGCCTAAGTGTGTTAAAAGCTGCTTAATATCAGAGCAAGCGTGTACTGTTTTGACAATTTTCGTGCGAGCATAGCTCTAATGTCCGCGGCTCTCACTGCCATGGTAGCAGAACAACACACACTAAACTGATTGATGGGGTTGGTGTCAGTTTGGAATCACGGTGCAATTTGTTGAACGGCAGTAGGGTCAGATTAAAATGGGGCACGAAGACCACACAGTCATGTAAACACAATTCATTTAAATCCGAATCGAAATTTTGAACAATTCAAACAAAGATGAAAATTATACATCGAATATCTCAAAAAGTAGATAATTAAAAAAGTAAAATGTTCTGACCAAAAAACTCAGGGTGAAAAACACGAACAAGAAGATGTAAAAATTTCTTGAAAGGAACCAGAAAAAACACACACATCCAGCATTCAAACACAGAGCTACACACAGTGCTGCCGACAGGCGCAAAGGCAGATCACTTTTTTTCCAACAGTACAACATGGTTACATCAAATACAACATGGTTACAGCAAGTACAACATGGTTACAGCATGGGTACAGCATGGTTACATTATGGTTACAACATGGTTACAACAAGTACAACATGGTTACAGCAAGTACAACATGGCTACAACAAGTAAAACATGGTTACAAGTACAACATGGTTACAACATGATTCCTACAGTACAACATGGTTACATCATGGTTACAACATGGTTACAACATGATTACAAATACAACATTGTTTCAACAAGTTAAACATGGTTACAACAAGTACAACAAAGTTACAACAACTACAACATGGCTACAACATGTACAACATGGTTACAACATGATTCCAACAGTACAACATGGTTTAAAAAAGGTTACAAATTTTCAACATCAAAATGTACAAAATGGTTACAACAATACAACATGGTTACAAATACAAAATGTTACAAAAAAAACATGTTTTCAAGTTAAAAACATTGTTACAAGACAACAACATGGTTACAACAATTTAAAAAGACAAAAGACAACAAATTTTTAAAAAATTTTTTAAAAGTCAACCTGGGTTTAAAACATGTTCAACATGTTACAACATTTTACAACAATCACATGGTTACAAAGTAACATGCTACTAACAAAAAAACATGGAA
>JAQIHA010001894.1:2500-10261 GCA_028751875.1 Rapana venosa | reverse complement strand
AGAGAGAGAGAGAGAGAAAAGAGAGAGAGAGAGAGAGAGAGAGAGAAGAGAGAGAGAGGAGAGAGAGAGAGAAAAGAGTTCTTTTAAATTTGTTTTTGTATTTTTTTTTAATTTCGAGGATAATGGAATAAGTACTCATGTGCTTTTGACATCTACTAGTACCCGTGTGCGTGCAGTTTTGTAAACTTTGTCATCCATTTCCACCGGCGTAAATGAGCTACTCTTTCAAAAGGCGGTACCAGGTTTTAACAGGTGGAAAATGACAGACAGAGAGTGGCTAAAAAAGAGATGGATAGATAGATAGACAGACAGACAGACAGACAGATTGATAGATAGATAGATAGATAGATAGATAGATAGATAGATAGATAGATAGATAGATAGAAACAGACATACAAACAGACAAAACAGAAACAGACATAGAGACGGGACAGACGGGACAGACAGACAGAGACAGACAGACAGAGATAGATAGAAACAGACAGACAGACAGACACAGACAGACATACAGACAGACAGGACACTGGGCACTTGTATTGGCATCAGCGTTTTACAGCTCTATGTCCAGACTGGGGCTTGTGAATCAAATGGCCAAAAACACTTTGAGAAAGGCAACCCCCCCAAAAAAACCCACCACCAACAACAAAAAGAAAACCAAAGAAATAAAAGTCATATCAATGAATACAAGATCATGTATACAGTAGACATTGTGTTGTTGTATTTGTTACTGTTGTTTTCAGACAAGTCAAGTCAAGTCAGACAGCGTGTGTGTGTGTGTGTGTGTGTGTGTGTGGTTGTGTGTGTGTTGTGTGTGTGTGTGTGTGTGTGTGTGTGTGTGTGTGTGTGTGTGTGTGTGTGTGTGTGTGTGTGTGTGTGTGTGTGTGTGTGTGCGTGCGTGCGTGCGTGTGTGAATGTGAGAGAAGAGATAGATAGATAGATAGATAGACAGACAGACAGACAGACAGACAGACAGACAGACAGACAGACAGACAGAGACAGACACATACAGACAGGCAGGGCAGAGACAGACAGACACAGACAGACAGAAACAGTCAAAACACAGACAGAACAGACATACAGAGACAATCATACAGACAGTGGACAGAAAGACAAGAGGCTAGAACAGTGAAATGATTGCGCTCCACATGTGAACAAAGAACAGCAAACGCGGCGGATCAATTTTCAGGCGATAGAAAAAACACTAAATGGGGTTTTGAGATGAAAACTAAAATTCAAACAACAACCACATAGCAGGACACTTTCTTATAAACAACGCAAAATAAACACGAGCTCATGCTTGCAAGGGGTCATTTTATTCTACGAATCTGGTATGCTCTGTGTTTGGTAGGGGTCATGATATAAGACAGGGAATAAAATGGCCATTCCTGGTTCTATGGTGGGGACCGATTGAAATTCTCATTAATACAATAAGCCATAATTAATCCAATTATGTGATCACTGGTGGTGTGTGGCTGTCTGTTGTTGCTGTTATTTGTTTTATTCATGATGTTGTTGTATTGATTGATGCACGTCCCTTGCTTATCAATCAAGCTATCGTCCCAGATATATTCACATTCAGGCTCACACTTATAATATCACCGGAAGTACACTGCGTGACCAGTGCATGCGCTTGTGTGTGTTGTATGTGTGTGTGTGTGGTCGTGTGTGTTGGGTTGTGTGTGTGTGTGTGTGTGTGGTGTGTTGTGTTGTGAACTTGTCGTGTGTGTGTGTGTGTGTGTGTGGGTGTGTGTGTGTGTGTCCTCCAATTGTGTAGTGGACTGTTTTTCAAAGTATCGTAAGTGTTACATTTGGAATGAAACGCCTTGAGTGTGAGGAAACTGTGGTAAATTATATTAAAGGTAGCAATATCTGAGTTTCAACAGATTTTCAATTTTCTCCTTTTAAGGGGAGATGGGGTTTTACGCTTCAAGAGCTTGCCATGGGAGCAGGGGGAAAACAGTATAATCAAATAGATGTTATGGCATACAAAACACTTGGAAAGTAGGATTGGCGACTCTCAGCTTCAAACTGAAATCCAAGGATCACAGCTGTCTTCTGCTCCCTAACTACCTATGACGTTTCGTTTTGGTGCGGCAACCGAATTTTTCAGGGACCAAACTCTTTGGGGCAAGTTAAACATGGCGAGTCCAATCACTATACAGATTTCAAGGTGTCATGCCGGTATTCTTATCTTACCGAAACCATCAAACGTGACATTGATCAGTAATCTTAATCGTGAATATTTTATCTACAATATATTTATTTATTAATATTTATATATTTATATATATATTATAATATATTTATTATCATATTACTATTTTACGAATAGTTAGATAGATAGATAGTATAGATAGATAGATTGTTAGTAGATTGTTAGATAGATAGATTGACTAGATAGATAGGATACGATAGATAGATAGATAGTAGATAGATAGATAGATAGTTAGTTAGATGAGATAGACCTAATAGATCATAAATAGAATTAAGATTTTCGTATGTTTTCAAGCAAAACGTATCTATTTTTAAAAATATCTCCACACTTAATTCGTCAGGGGGGGGGCCCACTGTGACTAACGATTATGAACCAACGGCTTAATGGATCCACAATGGACGGAAATGAAAGGCTCTTTAAACACTATACCAGATAAATCCAACACAAGTCATGTACATTTACAAGATATCAAACCAAAGACAAGGGTTAAGTTTTTTCGCAAAGTATAATGACATTCGTTCTTTGATGAAGCGCTCGCATGTTTGATTTGGAATTCTGGGTCAAGGATGTCTCAGCATTCCACTGGAATGGTCCATTACGTCAGACTCCAAGCTCTGTGAGCCATGAGTTGACTGGGATGGGTGGGGATAGGTTACACTCGTGACAGTCGGGAGTGATTCTGGCAACTCAAATGTCTTCTTTCTCTCTTGTCCGTGGTAAGATTCAGCCAATGTGAGTGTGTGTGATTTGTCACTGAAGTCTGTTTTAATTGGCTGTGGGGGAGGAAAGAATTCCAGAATATGGTTGTCTTTGTTTTTTGTGAATGTACATGAGTCTAATAGTCTCTGAGTCTCTCTCATATAGTCTGCATTGTGTGTGGGTGTGTGTGTAGGGTGTGTGTGTGTGTGTTTGTGTGTGCTGTGGGTGTGTGTGTGTGTGTGTGTGTGTCATGATCTTTAATGTGCACATCTTTTGCGATTTAGGTCTTTAGCTTGTATACGAATTGATTTAAGATGATTTGCTTTGGAAGGTCTAGGCACTTAAAGTCTTCCTCAGGAAAATCATGAAACATATCCTTCTATCATTCTCAAAAAACACTAGCCACTGAGATTCTAACCCATTTATTAATGGGGCGCATTGGCATGCAGAGGATGCGATTACCGCAATGCTCTGGTAGCGTCGCTCCCGATGATGACAATGATTTTATTACTATAACTGGGTTAGACACTTCATGCTATACCTCAGAAGACAAAACAAAAAGAAAGAAGGAATGATTTGACTCTTATATTTTTTTAATACTCTCTATTCACAATGTCAAACATCCATACCATGTTTATTGTTACGGTTAAAATTATTTGGCCAGCAAACCAAACTGTATTTCTGTCTTTATTTCTTATTGAATACTGATTACAACGCAGCGAAATATGAAAATTGGATGCAAGACAGAATCATCGCATTGTTAGTTTGTTTTGGAATTTTCACAAAAAAAATAGGGTAAATAGGGGACCATCTTCGGAATATAAAATTCGACGCAGGAATCGATCTCTCTCTCTTCTCTTCTCTCTAATATCTCTTTCTCTCTCTCTCTCTCTCTCTCCTCTCTCTCTCTCTCTCGATCCTGAGTGTACTCAGGATTGTTAATTCTAAGGGCACCCACCGGCCTACAGTATCCTAAGATTTTTTGACTGCTTTGTTCGAAGGTTTCTTTTGTCAAATGAATACCCCCTAGTATACAAGGCTGGTGAACCTTACAATGTAAATATCCAGAGTTCATTGGTTCTCTTTGGGAGTTTAGCGTCGTGTTTGGTTGTATTCAATCTGAATAAAGATATTACACGAAGAGGGTAATAACCCAGCAATTTCATGTTTGTTCAACTGTTATTACACGAAGGACTATGTAGTTTGGTCTGGCTGGAAACTAACTGTACGTTTGAGAAATGGATATTATAAGCGATCCAAAATTAAAATGATTGAAAAAGCTATATACTCTACAATACATTACACTTAAACCAACAATGCACTGCTTTGCACCCTAACTACGTAGACCACCCACAATGCAATGCATTGCACTACCACTACACCATATTCACTGCTCAGCATTGAACAAACAATGACAGCACTATCTACACTATACAATACTCACACAAAAGTGCACGTACACTAATAAGTAATAATAATTAAATGGAACTTATATTGCGCTATACTCTTGCAAAGACACAATTCAAAAGCGAAATGCATTACGTCCTTATCTTACACAAGTCATACAACCAATGGAACAAATAATAAATAGTTCAAAAGATATTCAAACATGGTAAATACAGAGGACACCCAAATCTAGTAATAAAATATGGCAAAGTCATGTTTTTCATAATGCACACACACACACACTCAACACACAAAACACACACACACACACAGGGCTCAATTACTTTAGAAGGTTGCATGGACATGGGTTAGTGTAGGGTGGGGATAGTTCTGATTTGGTAAGGGAGGGGGAGAAATCTTAGGTTTGATAATAAATTTGTAATGAGGCTTGAATTTTAAAAGTGTCATAGCTAGGCTTCTGGCGAAAGAGAGAGAGGGAGACTACATTCAGCGGGCGATGGACACGAAATTAGAGAAAGGAGCGGCGGCCAACGTTGATTGGTTGAATCGAGGTATTTAGTAGGCTCATGGTTTATGACAGCAGAGGGACGACCGGGACACGTGAAGGAGATGTACTGGTTAAGACATTCACTGAGGTAGGAGGGTGCAGTTTTGTGGAGACATTTGTAACAGAGGGTACTGTCATTTATAATTTACTCTCCTGTGGGAACAGGCAGGCCTGTGGAGAGAATTCGCAAGAGGGGGGTAATGTAGCTCCGATTTTTTCTTTCTGAGTCTAGTCGAGCTGCCGAGTTTTGCATACGTTGAAGCGAGTGGTTAGATGATGCTGGCAGTATCAGTACAAAAGAGAATTGCAATCGTCCAGATCGTGAATAAGATTGAGAGAAGTGACAAAGCTCTGCTGTGGCGTCTTATGGACGGTAATCTCGAAAAGACATCTAATAAGCCGCAACCGTCTGCAGCTCGATGACAGGTCTGGGTGTAGAAATTTTCCTTTAGAGAGTGTGGTGTCACGATAACAACACTAAGGTACTTACAACAGCGTGGCATTTAGAGGGACTGATGCATTGCCAAGTTCTATTGAAGCTGTTGAATGGAAATGTGAAACGTGTGTTTGTGTTGGTACATACCAAGCATGAGGCTTCGGTTTTTATCTCATTTAGCTGTAATTTGTTCTGGGGGTGTTTCCATTTTGGTATATCTTCAAAGCAGTGGGCCTTATCATGAAGGCTGGTGAAGGCAAGATTTTTCACAGGAGGTAAACACTGCTTTGACATTATGAGTGTATCATGCTGAATAAGGTTGGTATGAATTATTTGTTGACGTTTTTCTTTATATGTGACAGTGGGGCAGTTTAAAGTAGTGAACATGATCAGGGCATAGCAACTGAATCCCTTTGGGACTCACGCATTTCAGTTTGGCAAGTGTTGGATTTGATCTTGTTTACTGCAACTGTCTGAAATCGTCTGTATGGTAATTGAATTAATAAAAGGTGTAGGGACTCTCTGTGACCCAGTAACACCGTACGTTTTTTTTTGAAAGACGGGAGAGAAGAATTGAATCGTGGTCCTATAGTATATCGAAGGGCTGACGTATTAGTCGAGTTGAGTGTAGAAGGGTAGATTTTCCACTCGCGTCAAGGTAGCTAGATAGAAGATGTTTAAAGTGTGTAACTAGGGTGGTTTCGGTGCTGTGGTTGACGAGATAGGACAGTACTGAAAACTCAGGAATGATGATTGTTGGAGAGAAGGTGGTTGTTGTGCTGTTTGAGAACTACTTTTTCAAGGACTTAGAAAGTAAAGGTAGATGGGAAACAGGTCTGATAATTCTTCAGCAATGTTAGGGTGTTCAGGTCATGGCTTTTTGAGTAGAGGTGTGACTATAGCAGTTTTGAGAGCTGGTGGAAACATTTCCTGAAACAAAAGAGATGAGTTCACTATTTTTCTGTGATAAGTGGGTATAAGTTGTGGTAGGCACTGTGTGGAAAATGTGAAGCTGGTAATGGGATCAAAGATCAGCTTCGATTTTATAGTCTTTTCTTTCAGCATTATCGTGCTGATGTCTTTCTTCACTTGTCGGATGACAAGTATAAGGGTGGAGTGCTCCAAAGAATAGGTTCAGGAAGGCGCTTGGCTTGGATTGGAGTGTCTGCATCCAGTTTGGAGCGAATGTTATGGAAAAATTTTTCAGAACAAAGAAATGCAGAACAATTAGACAAGGAAGTTCAGAGTGGTTGTGTGATGGATAGCAGAGGGCTTGCCCTTCCACAGATCCAAGAGAGTAGTTGTGAGAGAAAGAATATGAGAGCATTTCAATGACCGTGGCATCAAAAAAAAAGTGAGCCAAGAGCTTTATACTTTGTTGTTTTCTGAGAAAGAATTAAAGACTTGGACTTTGTTTACTTGTTGTTGCTGGAAGTGCTGCTTTTAAGTTTCCTTTTTGCTTTTCGCCAATGCAGCTCTAGTTGCCTGGCGTTTTTGCTATTGCGCCGTATTGCGGAACAGAATGTCAATGGGCTGTAACATAGGTCGCTCTTGGACTTTTCAGGTAGGAGAAGGTCTAGTGGGAGGTGCGATTGATAATACAAGCAGTTGGCTGAGAAACATCAATGTAGTGTTATAGAGGGTTATGTGTTGATCTGTAGGTTTGTGATTGGCGTTCAGCAGCTTGTGCAGAGAAAGTTCTGATATCTATGCCTTGCTGTTGCGCACCGGTTGTGGACATTTTGTATTTTTTACATTTGTCTTGATGATAGGCTTTGCCATGTTTTAAAGAAAAAAGAACAGCAGCATGATCAGAAAGTTGTTCATCAGTGATTGATACAGATGTGATCTGATTCTTGGGAAACCATCAGTAATTAGCACAGTCTAAAATATGTCCTTAGTTCTGTGAGTTGCTTCCTTTACCAGTGAGAAAGAGAGTGGTTTGACAAGAATGAGTACAGATCGGTTGACAGTCGGAAGATGATTGGTATCAAAGTGGAAGTTTAAGTTCACCGAGAATGATAAGTCTTTCTGGAAAGAGAGGCTTTGTAGTGATCCTCGGTAGTGACTGGATATCTCTTGATGGAAGATGGTGATGTATTATTATTCTTACGGGATTGGTGGTGGCGGTAAAGACAGCAGAATGTAATAGAAGTGTCCAGTGTGTTATTGTGGTTGAGTTAACATGGACTTCGCAAAGGATTCAGGTCGAAAAAGGATAGGGCGTGACAAGAAAGATATGTGCAGGTTACAGTGTATACTTTATAAACGATGGCAATTGCAAACAACTCACAACGGGGAGGTCGGGGATTAGAGATTAAAAGTTTTATTACCTTTCGGTGGTGGTAAGTTTTGTTTTATTTTCGGGTTTCATGGCCGTGTGGTTTTAACCAGGTTTCTGTAAGAAATATTATATCAATATTCTGTTCACTACAATATTGTACAATCTAATTTTTA
>JAQIHA010001893.1:0-10272 GCA_028751875.1 Rapana venosa | reverse complement strand
CCCCTTTTACTCCTCCCCACCCCCATCCTTTCCAATGCTTTTCTGTTATCATCGTTATGTTGTTGTCTCATGGTGATTGGGATCTTTTGTTTATTGTTGTCTTATGGTGAGGGGGTGATTGTTGTTAAAATTTTGTATCTCTATTATTAATAATCATTATTGTAATCTTATTTGACTTTTTGCTTTGATAGTTATTGTGTGAATATGTCATTTTAAAAAGGGGCTATTTGAAAGTATGAGCGCAAAAAAGCACGTTTGCTGGGTGGAGGAGGAGAGGAGGGAGGTCATTGAGGTTTATATTGTCAGTAATGACGAATGCTAGTATTTCTAACGTTTTATTCCTGTACCTTTTATTATCTAAAGTTAAACGTGAAGAATGGATGGAAACAGTAGGTGAAGTAATTTTTGTCCTGCGTTTAATGATTTTTTTTTTTTTAATTTTAAAACTTTTATTTAAATGTGGGGTTGGGACGTGAGCGCGCACGCGCTCAGGTGTGCATGAGTATGTGTGTGAGTTATATGTTTATGTGGTAATTTGTATTTTCAATGTATTTCCTTATCGATTTTTTTCTTCTTTTTTTTTTTAACTGGTTTTATTTAATGGTAAATGATGCAATAATGTAGTGTCTTAGTATAATCATTACGAAATTTTTTCTTTGTAGATGGCTTGATGAAAAAAAACAATGCATTGCTTATTCAATGTACCATTGGAAATAAAAATTTTTACTTGACTTGGAAATTTTAAAATTTTGACTTGACTTGACACACACACACACACGCACGCACACGCACGCACGCACACGCACACACACACACACAAACAAACAAACAAAAACACCAACACACACACACACACACACTCACACACACACACACACACACACACACACACCACACACCTCAAAACCCGTTCAGCTTTTGGAAGAGTGGGATATTTGTTGCCAGTAAAAAACCGGATGACAACTTGAAATAAAACGCACAAAAACCACATGCACGCTGGTGTCAGGACTAGACATCATCTCTGAAGTTGGAATGCAGCTACCTTTAATGGTGGGCAATAAAGGTTGCATACGCAAAAGTCTCATATTTGGTGAGCCTCGAAGCTTTGACCGTGAAACAAAACCAAAAAACCACCCACCCCAAAACAAACAACCCCCCACCCCACCCAAAACAAACAAAAGCCACCACCCCAAAACAAACCCCCCACCCACCCAAAACAAACAAAAAGACCCCACCCCAAAACAAACAACACCAACCCCACCCAAAAGCAACACAAAAAGCCATCCCAAAACAAACCCAAAAAAACCACCACAAATCAAACCAAAAAAACCCTAAACAAAAAAAAAACAATAAAGCTACTCAATACTGTAAGTTCCTACCAAATTACCTGCTGAACATTTGAATCTACTTATGAACATTCATGGAAATGATATGACTTCTTACATACTAGGTACACAAACTAATCTAAACAACAGAGACACGGGACAAAAAGGACATCGTCAAGGATTTCCTGGATCCGTGGTCTAGAGGTAGAGCACCTGCCTAGAAAGCGAAAAGTTCGGATTTGATTCCAGAGTGTGCCCGAATTTTTTGCTCCTATCCACCACACCAGGAGTGGTGGTCTGGGTGGTAGTCTTTCAAATGAGACGATTTACCGAAGTTCCTTACCACCGCCCTCAAAGAAAAAAACAACCCAAACCCAAAACAAACAACAAAAAACCAAAAATAAAACACAACGTATTTAGCGCACGTAAAAGAAACAATAGCAACAAGAAAGCTGTCTTTTGCAAAATTATATAGAAAAAATCTACTCTGACGGAAAAACCAAGTACACATGCAGACAGGAAAACAAAGAAAAAATGAGTGGCGCTGCTCTTGTGGCGTGACACGCTCTCCCCCAGGGAAAGCGGCCCCGAGTTTCACTACAGAAATCTGCCGTAACTTAAAAAGTGCTATAAACAGGTAAAGGTGTCCTATAAACCTATAAGGTCGTAAGGGGAGCGAGGCGTAAGAGACCTCAACTTCTCTAGGGGCCAGTATATTGAGGGCGGCGCCCATCTCCTCTCCCTTGCTGCTTTACCTTCCCTGATCCTAAAGAGGGCAGGTACCCATTTACAGCTGGGGGAACTGTGGGGAACTGTACTGAAGCCAAGGCGCGCAAACGGTCACCCATCCAACTGGTAACCACGCTCGACGCTGCTTAACCTTAGCTTAGGGAAAGCGAGTGTTCCGACCACTGAGCTATAATAATAATAATACTAATAATAATACTAATAATAATATAACTAATAATAATAATAATAATAATAATAATAATAATAATAATAATGATGATGATGATGATGATGATAATAATAATAATAATAATAATGTATGGAATTTATATAGCGCTGAATCTTGTAAAGCAACAAATCAAAGCTATCCCGTCCCCAAAGCGTTATAATTATATACACAACACAAATTAACACCAAACACAAACTGCATACTGTATGCAGTGACACTGTACACCAAACCAGCAACAAAGCACACCCCCACAGTCCCTTTACCGACTACTTCAAAGAGCTGACGTCAACGGCTTTTGCGTCACGTCACGTCAGCACGGTCTGATTTACGCGTCAGAGATTGTCGACTAATGACGTCGTTTGTCTCGTCGCAAGAACGCGCGGAGAGCACGCCTTAAGTGGTCGCAGAGTTACGGCCCCTGACGCGTTTCCGCGAGAGGAGGTGTATTTGGTTGCTGCCTTCATCACAGAGGAGTTTTAGCAGATCAAAGAGGGAGAGGGTGGGGTGGGGTGGGGTGGGGGGGGGGGGGTGGGGGGGTGGAGGGGACGTGTGTCTGCATGTGCGTGTGGGGGGGGGGGGAGGTGTCTCTGTGTGTGTGTGGGGGTGGGGGGGAATGGTTATGGGTGTGTGTGTGTTTGGGGGGGGGGGGGGGGTGGGGGGGTGGAGGGGGGAGAGTTATGTTGTGTGCGCCCGCGTTCGTGTGTGTGTGTGTGTGTGTGTGTGTGTGTGTGTGTGTGTGTGAGGGGGTGCTCGCGCGTTGTTCGGTGTGTGTGGGGAGGGGGGGGGGGGGCGATGGGAGATGTGTGTAGGCGTGCGCTCGTGTGTGTGTGTGTGTGTGTGTGTGTGTGTGAGAGAGAGGGGGTGCTCGCGCTCGTGTGTGTGTGTGTGCGTGTATGTGTGTGTGCTTATGTGTGTGTGCTTGTTTGTGTGTGTGTGTGTTTGGCGTGTGAGTGTATGTGTGTGGGTGTGTGTGTGTGTGTTTGCGTGTGAGTGTATGTGGGGGTTTATGTGTGTGTGTGTGTGTGTGTGTGCGTGCGTGCATATGTATGAGTGTGCATGCACGCGCCGAGTTTGTGAATATGTGAGGAGAGAAAGTCTGTGTGTATGTGTGTATGGTGTGTGTGTGTGTGTGTGTGTGTGTGTGTGTGTGTGTGTGTGTGTGTGTGTGTGTGGGTGTGTGTGTGTGTGTTGTGTGTGACACAGATAAAAAAAACAATGCAGGTAGGCAAGAAGGTTTAAATAGAGGAAAAAAAAGGGACAGACAGACTGACTGACACAGAGAGAGAGAGAGAGAGAGAGAGAGAGTGAGGGGAGAGGGAGAGGGGAGATGAGAGAGAGAAGAGAGAGAGAGAGAGAGAGAGAGGAGAAAAGAGAGAGAGGGGAGAGAAAGCAAGAAGGAAAGAAGAAAAGAAAAATGATAGCGGGAAGAAGGATGAATGATAGAAAAAGACAGACAGACAGACAGACAGACAGACAGAAAGACAGAGAAAATGAAGAGGAAGAAGGATGAAAAAAAGAAAAAGACAGACGGACAAAAAGAAAGAAAGGAGGAGGAGGGATGGAGAGAGAGAGAGAGAGGAGAGAGAGAGGAAAAGAAGAGAGAGATGGGAGAGGGAAAAAGAGAGAGAGAAAGGATAGAGGAAAGAAGGATGAATTAAAAGAAAAAGACAGAAACAGACAGCAGACAGACAGAAGAGAGAAGAGGAGAGAGTTGAGAGAGAGAGAGAGTGGGAGGAGGAGAGAGAGAGAGACTTCAGAATTCAAAATTTTCTGTACATCGGCCTTAGGCCACAATACAAGGAATGACGGGTGTGTGGAGTGGACATATGAATGAGTGTTATAAACACATTACTCTCAATGTATAAAATATGAAATGATATATCAGCAATAATAAAGAAATTACATCACCCATTTCTTGAATATTCAAAAGAAATTTTCACGTTCGTCTATATCAACAAATGTTTGAATGTAGTTTTCATCAATATAAGGATCCATTTCTATACGTTATCTTACTTCTTCTGTTGGTTGCATAAAAAATAAATCGTGATAAATTATGTCTATCAGTAGATATTGTAGCTTTGAGTAGCACGTGCAAAGGAAGTCTCTTCGCATCTTTAAGAAACTTGTGTCTCAAATTCTTCATGACAGGGCAATTAAATAAAAGTGTTCTTTTCATTCTCTATTTGGTCTTTACAAACAGGGCACTGCTTATCTTATTTGAACTACTATAGCGATGGGGTATTATTGTTTAGTGGTAGGCATTCACTGTACTTGAGTAACTGCAACGCGAAAGCAATATGTATCCATTTCACTAAAAATACTTTTTCTTTCAAAAACAATCTTAAAGTTTCTGTAACTATCATATCTACTGCGATCTCTGTTTGGTGCCAGTCCATTCCTGGGAAAACCCAATCTACAAGTCTTTGTTTAAAGGAACATGTAAGAACATTTTTATGTCTCCTACTCCTTGGTTTAACCAAACGATATTAAACCCCAAAGTTATGCAAAATATTTCCTGATTTTAGAGCCCAGCAGGGTTTGCCCTTTTTATCTAATTTTTAACAACATACAATAAGTTTGTGTGGAAAATCTTTCAGAATCCATATGAAAAATTTTAAAACCCAAAAATTTCTTACGCATGCAACATACGTTTTTAAACATATAATGGGTACCTGCCAGATCTCCATACACCATTTTATTTGGTGTCTTGACAGGAACACCTCAAAATCTTTTACAAGCGATTAAATGTACTTTTCTAGATGCTCTAGTCTATGTCAATCCCAAATTTCAGCTGAATATAACAGTATTGGTTGGATTTTGGTATCAAAAATTAAAATGTATTTAAACTGTCTTTTTCTTTACACTTCTAAAAAAATTTGTTAAGCTGAGTAACTGATTTTTACCTTTAGTAACCAAACGTGATTGTACCTCTTTTTACGCTAATCATTAGAGGGTTAAATTAAAACCCTAAATAGCAATAATTGTTAACTACTTTAATCTCTTTTTATCAAAGAACCATTTTTCACGTTTTCCTAAGTGCCCCCTTTCCTAAATACCATAATCTTGTTTTGTCTATGTTTACACTTAATTTCATATTATCACAACAAGTTTCTAAGACTTTTTAATTGATTTTGTAAACGTAGGTGTAGTTGACATTAATGCTACGTCACAGCAAATAACAAGATAAAAAAACTAAAAAAATATCTGGAAACAGTTGTGAAACCATGCTTACCTTTTTCATATAAATTTGCTAACTGATTAATGAACATAGAAATAATGTTGGGCTTAGAAACAATCCCTGTCTTACCCCCATGGGGGTTTGAAACATATTTGTTAATTCAGAATTTGCTCGGGAATGCATGCTGATAATGACTTATTTCAAGCCCCAAGTGATGCAAAAAAATTTTCCCTTTACACCTTGCTGTTTGATATAACTTAATAACCTGTCCTGTTCAACGTGTCGAAGGCCTTTTTAATTTTACAAAGGCAACATACAATTTTCTTCCTTTTTAGTCATATAGTTCTGAATAGTGGCATACAAAGTAAATATCTGATCAACTGTAGAATATGATTGACGAAACCTGCCTGACATTTGAGATTAGGTTATTACTTTCTAACCAGTCTACAATCGAAAATTCAATATGGGAGTGTACATTGATACATACTTAAGAGAGAAACTCCTCTATTAAATTTTCAACATTCTCAGGATCTCCCCTTTTTTATACAAGGAATAATTATGGGTTTTGACCATTCTTGAGGGTATATGCCTTTGGGCAAAAATTACATTGAATGCTTTACCAGAATTTCATTTACTTTTGGGAAACCCCCATTTTTTATCATTTCTGCAGAATTTCATCCAATGCCGCTTGCTTTGTTGTTTTCAGTTTTTCTAATGCATGACTACTTCTTCTTTGTTATCTTTTTATTTAAAACGTGGTCTATTTCCTCGGAAAAAAATTATTCACAATGTCACATTCACAATACACTCATCATTATTACCCCGAAAGATGTTTTTAAAGTGGTTTAACCAGTCATCTGTGGTAATGTTGTTTGTAATTTATTCTTGTTTCCAAGACCCAAACTACGTAATTCCTTCCAAAAACTAGGGGACTGTTCGCCTCATTTGCTAACTTTTCAGTTTGTTGCCCGTTATAGTGGTTTTCTTGTCTTTTAGCAACTGCTTATACCTCTTTTTTGCTTCAACATAAATAATTCTATCTTCTTCCTTCCTGGTAAAACGAAAGTGGTTAAATTTTTTTTTAGTTTCTTTTTTAAAGCTTTTACACTCATCATCAAACCATGCTGATCTTTTCTTTTTGTGAAAAACCAGTTTGTTTTTAAACCTACATTTGCTTGCATCTTTAAGACAATGTACAAATATATCAAGGGCACTGTCTACATTCTTTCTCTAATCCTTTATGGCTATCAAAAATTCTATATTGAATATCTTTGCTCTCCCATGATTTTATAAACTCATCTCTATATGCTTCATTCCAAATGAACTTTTCACATACTTTATTTTCATTTTGTTTTTCTCTAATATAACCCCCTTTTCCCGCTTGTCTCTCGACTCTACTTTCATACTTACTGGTAAATGGTCTGACTCTACAATACTCTCTACTTTTAAAGATGAAAATATGAACAGATGAATTTAAAAATTTCCCCTGATACAATAAAGTAGTCCACCATACTTTCACCCGAATATCCAATAATGTACAGCTATCATCAAAACTGGTGAACTAAGGCCATTTAATATTATACAGTCATGCATATTTCACAGTTCAATTAGTTGTTCCCCAAAGGGTTTTTGATATTGGCATCTTGAGATTTCCTTGGATTAATGATTACAGTCAGAAATTGACATTGTTCGAAATCACTGCTATCTCCATTAAGCTATGTTTTCCATTGCAGTTCTTTTCATTAAAATCTCCACTTAGCATAATGAAAAAATCCCCATGTTGTTCATTTATATCTGCTAAGCATTGATCTAGTACTTCAATTCAATATACGCTATGTTTTTACTTCCAAAACAAAGAATCATATGGTGGGATGTATGAACAAATTTATCATTTTGTTTTTGTCAGTAGAAAAGAGCTGTCTGTCTATTTTTAAAACTACTGTATTTCTTGTTCTACCTGGATGCGTGTAACAAAAACCAGCAAAAGATTTTCTAACCATTACAATTACTCCACCAGAGTATCTTCCTTGGTGAGACAGCTTCCTTGCTTTGGAAGTGAATATTATAAAGTCATCAAATAAAGCTGATTCAAAATAAAAGCTACAAAAGTTTCGTTAGACATAGGAAGTCATAAGACACTAGAAAATTAATAAAATCATGTTTTCTATCTTTTGTAAAAGTCCATTAAAATTGTAATTCAGAAATGTTGCACATTGCATATTAACTATGTAATTAGGACTCGTTACCCTCCTAGATGGATTTACAGGGACCCGATACAAAGTACTGTAAGAGAGGAGAAAAGGAAAAAAAGAAAAAAAAAATATAGAGGGGAAAAAGGATGATAGAAGGGAAAAAAATTTTGACGACGAAAAGAAGATAGACAGAAAAATAGAAAGAGAGGAAAAAAAGAGGGGAGAGAGAAAAGGGAAAAGAGAGAGAGAGAGGAGAGAGAGAGAGAGAGACAGAGAGAGCAGAGAGAGAGAGAGGAAGAGAGAGAGAGAGGAGAAAAGGAGAGAGAAGGGGAAAGAGAGAAAGAAAGAAAGGAAAAAAAAGAAAGGGAAAAAATTATGTGGAGGAAAGATGAATTAAAAAAAAAAGACAGACAGACAGGGCAAAAAAAAAGATTGAAAAAGAGAGAGAAAGAGAGAGGGGAGGAGGGGGAGAGGAGAGAGAGGAGAGAAGAGAGGAGAGAGGAGGAGAGAGGGAAGAGAGAAAAAGAGTGGGGAGAGAGAGAGGAAAGGGAAAGAAAGACCCAAAAATAGAGGGGAAAAGGGTGATTTGGGAATAAATTTGGGCGACAGGGGGACAGAAAGTTTGAAAGAAAAAAAGAGAAAAGGGAAAGAGAGAGAGAAGAAAAAAGAAAAAGAGGGAGAGGGGGGAGAGAGAAAAGAGAGAGAGAGAGAATGATAGAGGAAGAAGGATGAATAAAGGAAAGACAGACAGACGACAGACAGACAGACAGACAGAAAAAGGAGGGGAAAAGGAGAGAGATGAGAGATGGGGGAGAGAGGAGGCCCAGAGAAGAGAGAGAGGAATGTTTGAGGAAGAAGGATTAATAAAAAGGAAAAGACGGAAAAGAAAAACAGACGACAGACAGAAAGAGAGAGAGAAGGGGAGAGAGAGAGAAAAAGAGAAGGGGAAGAGAGAGGGAAAAGGAGAGAGAGGGAGAAGGGACGGGGAGAGAGAGAAGTCATTGAGGGGAAAAAGGGGTGAAATAAAAGGGAAAAAGGGCAGAAGAAAGGAGGAAAAAACAGACAGACAGAAAAGAAAGTAAGAAAGATTTGAACGAAAGAAAAGGGAAAAATAGAAGGAAGAAAAGAAAGGAGGGGAGAAATGAGAGAGATAGAAAGAAAAAGGGGAAAAAAAGAAAGAAGGGGAAAAGAAAGAAAGAAAGAGAGATAGAGAGAGAGGAGAGAGGGGAGAGAGGAGGGGAGAGGAGAGGGGAGATAAAGAAAAAAAAGAAAAAATGTAAAGGAAGAAGGATAGATAAAAGGGAAAAAAGACAGAAAAGAAAGAGAGAGGAGAGAGGAGAGAGAGAGAGGAGGAGAGAGAAGGGGGAGAGGAAGAGAGAGAGATAGAGAGAGGAGGGGGGAGAAAGAAGAGAAGAGAGAGAGATGAGGGGGAGAGAGGGAGAGAGAGGGGAGGGGGAGAGAGAGGGGGGAGAGAGGGGAAAAGGGAAAAAGGGGGAGAGAGAGAGAGAGAGGGGGGGAGAGAGAGAGAGAGAGAGGGAGAGAAGGGGGAGAGAGAGAGAGGGGGGGAAGAGGAAAAGTGAGAGAGAGAGGAGGGGAAAGAGGAGAGAGAGAAGAGAGAGGGAGAGAAAGAGAGAGAGAGAGGAGAGAGGGAAAGGGGAGAGAGAGAGGAGGGGGGAAAAAACAGAAAAATAGATTAGTATACAAAAAAAAATTTAAGGTTTTTCCTTTTCCCTTTAAAAAAAAAGGTTTAAAAAAATTGTTTTGTCGAAAAAACAAATCCCCAAGCAGGGAAAATGGTCAACAAGCCTGCTTATATTATGAGTATCGAACACCCTTTTAAAATTATTTTTAATTTATGAAGAGGGCTGCAGCTGAAAAAATTTGCCGTACATATAAATGAGGACAGGTTTTTTGAAAACACACATACATGAAGCTTAAGAATGTAAAGGGTTTAAAAAATTAGGTAAAGTTAAAATTATTCAGCACCATGATTTTTGTCCCGTGTTTGACAAGACCCCCAAAACAGCAGAGGGGCAGCTGCTGTTTCGGAAATTGGGCGAATTTGTTATGTGGAGATCCCTTGCCCCAGTACCCCCTCTCTCGGCCAAAAGTGGGTTATAAGGACGTCGCGTTGGGGGAATTCTCCAAAGGTCAATAGCCCTAGAGTGAGCCTTATTAAGGACTGGCGGGGGTCACCTCCTGTCGAGAGTACGTCGATCACTAAAACTAAGCTGAAAAGGGGGAAAATTTCCCATGAGGGGGAAAAAAGCCAGATTACACCCTTCACTTGGTGTTGCCCCGGTCAAGGTTTAACAAGAACTGGGTAAACCCCAGGCCTGGACGGCTTTATGCGGAAATAGTGTGGATAAAAAAGTACAGAAAACTATTCAACTTTCAAATGTTTTTAAAAAAATGTTTTTCAAGTTATTCAAAAAAACCAAACAAGCTGAAATGAATCTTTTTGACACATTTTTGTGTAAGAACCTGCCTTTTGGTTTGCCTGATCGAATGGTTTTAAAAAGGGTTACCCGCACTTGTTTTTTTCCCCTAGTATTTCTTCTGCTTTGTGTTTTTGTGGGGAATGAAAATTTGATGTAAGGGAAAAAAATACATGCTGTG
>JAQIHA010001892.1:0-10276 GCA_028751875.1 Rapana venosa | reverse complement strand
CCCCCCCCTGCTTCACGTTTGAGAAGGCTTTTGAAGGGGGACAAAACAAGCAATCTGGAACATCCTTCTCCACTAGGGTGTGCCATCGAGTTTGGTCAACATCTTTAAGACAACCTTTAGGGAGGATTCTCCTGCCAGGCCATCCACGGTTGGAAGACTCTCCAACAGCTTCGGGATCTCTTCCGGCGTCAGACAGGGCTGCTTGTTGTCTCCACTCCTCTTCCTTGTGGTGCTGGACTGGGTGACAAGGACGGCCTTCGCAAGTTCCGGGAAAGGTATCCAATGGACCCTCATGACAAAGCTGGAAGATCTCGATTTTGTCCATGACCTGGCTCTGCTATCCCACCGCCTGCAGCACATCCAAGACAAAGTCAATGCCCTAGATACCACAGCTAGACGTATTGGCCTCAGGATCAGTCAAGAGAAGACCAAGCTACTGCGTACCAACAACCAGCAAGAGGCTCCTGTCACCATCTCTGGGAAAGCAGTAGAGGATGTCAGTGAATTTGTGTACCTGGGCAGTAAGATCAGCCAGACAGGAGGCACAGACGAAGACATCAAGGCAAGAATAAAGAAAGCACGCCAAGCATTTGCCATCTTGAAACCCATAATGGAGAACAAAGGCGATCTCCACAACCACCAAGCTCAGGATCTTCAACTCCAACGGGTCAGAAACTTGGCGGGTCATCAACACCAGCTCCTCCAAGATCCAGACCTTCATCAACGGATGTCTCCGGCAGATCCTTCATCTCAGATGGTTTGACAGAGTGCCAAGTACCGACCTGTGGATGAGGGCGAACCAACAGCCTATGGAAGTCCAAGTAAGGCGGCAAAAGTGGCGTTGGGTCGGCCACACCCTACGGAAGGAGCCTTGCAACATCACCAGACAAGCGCTCGAGTGGAACCCGCAGGGGAAAAGGAAGAGAAGGCACCCCAAACAGACCTGGAGGAGAAGCCTGCATAGTGAGCTGAGAGACTCCAGCCTGACATGGGAAGAGGCCAAGACCCTTGCCAGAGACAGGAGAAGGTGGAGGGACGCTGTTGAGGCCCTATGTTCCGCTAGGAGCTATAAGGACTAAGAAGATTATTTTGATTTCTAATTTTGTTGGAAGGGAAGCAAGTTGATATCCTTGATGCAGTTTTCCCTAGACTTATCTCCCCTACCCATTGCTTTTATTCTCTATAAAAGTATCATAATGAAGATTTTGTATTACTTCTATATTTTGGGAGCTGAACATTGTTGACATAGGATTATGATGAAAATGATATTATGTCGGTTCAGAATAAGGATGGTGTTAAAGAACGTTAGTTTGTTCACCTAATTAAGGTGAATACGCCTATAAGCTTAATGTGGTTGCTTTGAGGAGAAGATGATATACGATAATGAAATGCAGACTTAAACCCTCTTAGTTTATGCTGAAATTATAAATGTAGCGAATAGCATGAACATTACGATAAACAGTCTCACATGGGGAGAGTTAGAAGTGTTTGTATACATTCGAGTGTAAATTCATGATTGACTATATGTGAAATGTTTTCCATGTTTTATATGTTTCATCACCTTCACCCCCCTCACCCCCCCCACCCCCCTTCCCCCACATCTGGTGTATTTTGGCCTAAGGCCGACGTACCATTAAACCATTTCAGAGTTCAGGGTTCAGAGTTCTCTCCATCTCTCTCCCCCTCTCTTTGCTTGTATGTCTTTTTGTTTCTGATTCCCTCTGCGTGCATGCGCGCGTGTTTGGGTGTGAACGCACGTGCGCGTGTCTGTGTGTTTGTGTGTGCGTGAGAGAGAGAGAGAGAGAGAGAGAGAGAGAGAGAGAGAGAGAGAGAGAGAGGGGAGGACGAGATGAAGAGAGAGAGAGAGAGAGAGAGGAGAGAGAGAGAGTGGAGAGGAGTGAGAGAGAGAGAGACGAAGAGATGAGAGAGAGAGATGAAGAGAGAGAGAGAGAGAGAAGGAGAGAGAGAGAGAGGAAAGAAAGAAAGAATAATAATGTATACATACATTTGCATGCATAGTTATGAGTGATTGTGTGAGGGCGTGCGTGCGCTTGTGTTTGTGTCTGTGTGTGCGTACGCGCGTGCGCACAAGCGCTCGTGTGTGTGTTTCTGTTTGAATGTATATGAGAGTGTATATATGTGTGAATGTGTGCGTTTGTGTCTGCGCATGCGTGCACGTGTGTGTTTGTGTGTGCGCGCGCGTGTGTGTGAGTGTGTGTGCACGCATGATTCACGTGTGTATATATGTTTGTGAACGTGCGTGCGCGTGCATATTCATGTATGCATGAGCTTGTGTGTACATATGTGACCGCTTACAATCTTTATATCCTTTCACCATCTTCACCCCCCCCCCCCCCCCTTCCATAATTATTCTACTTCCGAAGCCCCTACATTTTTTTTTAATTCTTTTATATTGAGCATAATGAAATAAGCACTTGTGTGCTTTTAAAAAAAATACAGTTCCTATGTGTATGCGGTTTTTTAAGTTTTGTCATCTGTTCCAACCAGCACACAATGGCCTACTCCTACGAATAGCGAAACAGGATTTAATGTTGTGCGCAAGATTGTGCGTACGTTCGCACACGAGGCCTCAGTTAATAGTCTCGTTTGAAGGACTTTTGGGGAGAGTGGAGTCTACATGATGTTAACTCAGAGGAAAATTATCCCCTTAAAACCGGATTCGAACCCGGATTCGTCAGATTGCGAGCGCAATGTTCTAACCACTAGGCTATCCCGTCCCCATGTGTGTGTGTGTTGTGTGTGTGTGTTGTGTATGAGCGAGCGAGCGAGCGAGCGAGCGAGAGAGGTCGAGAGAGAGTGAGAGACGAGAGAGGTTCGAAGAGAGAGAGAGAGAGAGAGAGAATATGTGTATACATTTATGTGCATGGTTTTTTTTATTTGTTTTTTTTATTTTATTGTTTTTGTTGAAGGTAACGACAGCTTTGTCAGTTAATGTTACGTCATAGTTTTTTTTTATTTTTTTGAGTATTGGGGGATTTGATAGCAGCGTCTTGAATAACCCGGGTTTTTGTTTTTGTTTTCTTCTTTTTGGGTTTCTGCAAAAATTGGATTTTACTTTTTTTTGACTGAATAAATTAAATCTAGTGACAAAAGTGGACTTTGTCGTTCTTTATGGGGGAATTTAACGGTTAGGGGCCCAGTACCAGGAAAAACTTTTTTTTTTCGACGGGCGACGAGAGACTTTTATGATCACTGGGAGGGAAATTCTTAGCTTTAGAAATTTGTAAGCTAAAAGATGTGACCCGGGCAGACATGGTGAAAAAATTTGATGTGAAAAAATGAAAAAAAGTTTTTGCTAAACTTGTTCCTCTTAACGACAAAGTTTGTCTTTTGAAAGCATGATGCAGCGACGATGGACGAAAAGCTCTAAACTTCGGAAAAACTTAGCATTTTGTCACACCGAGAATTATCAGTTTTTTCCCCGAACTGACAAGCCGGCAGAGAACCATCAAGACAGTGCAGATTACATCACCCGTGCAGAAGCGCGAAATCGCCCTGAAAAGGTGGAGGCAGTGAGTGATAGTTTTTTAATAGCGAGGGTTTGGGGGTTTTACCAAAATCTTTCCATATTTGTCACTGTTGTCATCGTCCAAGAGAAACATGACTTCAGCAAATTTTAAAAATTTCTCTCCGCCTTGAGGAGCGGAGAAGTCTCGGGTGTCCAGCAGCCATGGGTGAAGATTCACTTTGAAAATGAAGCACAAATCGTTTGACGCAATCGTAAAATTACGTAAATGCTTCAAATGTGGAACTTCGGACTCTTCAAGTGATTGCAAGAAAAAGGGAAAATGTGGGTAGTATTGAAAAAATTGCCCCCACACACGGGACCAAATTTGCCGCCGAAAAAGCAAGACTGGGGTAAAGGGGTAAAGGAGGGAGTCAACACTGTGAGCGAAACCCTGCTCCAAAATCCAGATCCAGAACTTCTTTTATCTTCAAGATGAACGAAGGGGCAGACAGGAGATAAAAACCAACAAAGTTTAGCGATGGGTGCTAAAGCCTCTACTCAATGAAAAGACTTTGTTCCCCTTCGTTTGAAATTTTTTTAAAAACCAGAAGACCTTTCTCGCCCGGGGGCGAATGGTGAAAATCAAAAAAAACTAGGCAAAAAAAAGAGGTAAACCGCACAGTAAGTCAAAGTATCATGGAAATTTATTTTGGTTTTTAATGATATTTAGCCATTTTTCACAAAATTTTTGTTTGCAAAAAAACAAAAAGGCAGGGGTTTTTTTTAAAAGAAAAAAAAATTTGTGTAAGGGGGGCCCCAAATTTTAAAACAAAAAAAAAGTAAAACCCAAACGCCTCGGGAATTGTTGAAATTTTATTTAACCAATTTTATGCTGGCTTAAAGCCTTTTTTTTCCCTGAGGTTTTTCAAAAGGTTTGTTACATAAAATTTAACAAAAAAGGTAAATTTTGTAAACATGGGAAGGGGCAAAATGAAAAAAAAAACAAAAAAAAGTGGAACTTGCCCTTTTTGGAAACTTATTTTTTTAAAATATAATTTAATTTGAAAATTTAAGTTATTATTTATTAATTTTTTTTTTATAAAATAAAAAAAAAAAAATTTTTTGGGTTTTATTTTTAAAAAAAAAACCTTTTAATCTGAAAAAGGGTTCGGGTTTACCTCAAGGGGTTTAAAAAGGAAAAATCCTAAAAAAAATCGATAAGGCATAAAAACCTCCTCCTTACTCCCCACACCAAAAGGGGGGCGTGAGGGGAAATGGCGCACTATTTTTGAGATGGGAAGATGCATGCTGTTCAAAAAAAACCTTCCAAAAGAGTGTGGCCATATGCTGTGCACATGGTGTACAATCGAACCGAGTTTCAAATGCCCGGATAAATCAAATCCCTATCAAGGTTTTTACTGGTCAAAACCAAAAAATCTCAAATGAGAATTTTTGGACAAGTGATGATATTCCCAGCTCAAGCGCAAAATGATTTACGATCCTAAGGGTATCTTTGTGGTATGATGTTAAGTCCGATCCCCTTTTGTTTACCCGAAAGTGGCAAAGTAAGAATGCCGTGTTTTTGATTTTGTGTCAGTAAGCCAGACAGGAGTGATGTGAATGACCCGGGTACACAGAAGAGAATCTTTAGAGATGTGGTGTGTGATTGATGAGACCTCCTTCTGTCAGTCAAACCCTACCTGAAAAGCAGAGAGGGATGTAGGTCAAGGTCACAGAAAACTCATGTAATATGCCTAAAAAAGAACCTTTGGTTAAAGAAAATCAAGGGCACAGGTATCCCAGAAGGCAAGAGAAAACCCCCTAACCACTTGAAAGATTATGAAAAGCGTTGAGATGAAGAATCAAGTTATGACAAACATGGATTTTTGTTTAAATGTCCTCGTTTTCCAAAAGTTTTTCAGGGAAAGCATGGGCCAGAGGGTTTCATTGCGGAAACGGGAATGGGTATAAATTTTAATTTTGAAGGAAATAACATTCATCTGATGCTCTTCCGGGGGTAGGCAAACATGGGGGGGGGAAAAAAAGGGGTTTTTTCACAACAAAGAGAGTGCACTGGGTTTAAAATCCTACAAAACTAGTATGCGCAAAAAGGTTTTTTAGTCAAAAGAAGGGTTGATTTACCGATACTTTTGCACCCATGCTAATAGACTTCATACGTACCTGTGCAAAAATTTCGCTGAAAACGATTTGATTTACACAATGGTTCAAAAAATGCTTACCCCAATGCTGAATTGATTGTGAAAATTTACATGGGTCAACCTGAAGGGTTTTTGAAATCAAAGGTCAAAAAGGGGAAAAAAAAAAATTTTGACAAATTTAAAAAAAACCTTGTACGGGTTTTAAGAAAACCCGGTAGGGAAATTTGGGAAACCGTTGCGCCAATTTTCGGCTGAAAAAAAGAGTTCATTCAAAGTCCCTCTGTTTAATGTGTGTACACAAAAAAAAGACGACGATGGGATGACTGTCATTCTTGTGTGGGTTGGTTTTATTGTTTTTGCAAACAATAATGACCCCTTTTTTGCAAAACGAAGGGAAAAAGTTCTCTGATAGGTTCAAAAAGAAAGCATGGGAAAGTTTTCGTATTTCCGGCATTGATTTTGAGCAAAAGGATGGATGTTAAAGGTGCACCCAAAACGTTACATTCAAAAAAATGCTTAAAATAAGACATGTCTGAAAGTAAACCAGGGGGACCCCCTCAGAACAGAAGATGGAGTACGAAAACCTGAACCCGTTTATCCCGCAAAAATCGGAAATTGTAGGGGGCCTTTTATTAGTCATGATTACAACAAGGCCATTATTTCTGGGTGTTTCCATGTTTCTCGCATCCCTCCCTAATCCACTTCAAGGTATTGGGGTCGCAGCCAAAAATGTTTTGCGATTCTCAAAGGACAATGACGGTTTTGGGTTTCGAAAGTACCACAGGATTAAAACCTAGGATATAGTGATGCGGATTGGGGGTCTAAACTGATGATAGGGGCCCGTACTTCAGGGGATTTGTTTTCCCTGAAATTAAAACGGTCCACCGATTTCTTTTGGAAAACGGAAAAAAAGCAAAAGTTGTTGCTTGTTACTGCGAAATGAATATATTGCTTTAGCATTGCGTCAAAAAGTTTGTACCTGAACAGTTTCTGAAGGACATGGGATTTCCCCGGGGAAGGTCAAGGGGTTTTTACTATGAAGACCCAAACCCAAAGGGGCCCCTTGTTTTGCACACAACCCAGCGAAAAGGCAAAGTCGAAGCACATTGACATTAATCCATTTTCATCAGAATGGGGAAAACGTGGCAAAGTCTCTCCCAAATTTGTCCAACTGAAAACAGTTGCTGATATAATGACCAAAAATCATTGAAAAACTCATTGTTGAAATTCAGATCTTTTGTTTGGTTAAAAAAAGCCAATGTTTTATTGGGGGGGTGACATGACTATGCCTTATTAAAATTTTGGAATAGCTGAACTAAATTTGTAGTGTAGACATATTAGGGCTTTAAGGGTTGTATGATTAAATGGGGGTTTGAATGTAACGAAAACCTTTTGCAGTTAATGTTACGTAAGTTTTTGATTATTATTTTGGTATATATGGTGTGCACTTAGTGTAGCCAAGTCGTCTTGACAGTAATGCTGTTTTTGTTTTTTTTTTCTTTTTCCTCTTGTTTTGCATAAAGGATTATCTACTGTTATTGTGATGAAAAATTTTTTCTAGTGACAAAAAATGGACTCTTGCGTTCTTTTATGGCCGGAATTTAAAAGTTTTTTAAAGAGGGTAAAGGAAAAAGCACTTTTGTTTTTTTTCCATCCCCGTGTGTATGTGGGGTTTTTAAATTTTGTCTTGAAAGATTGTGTGAGTGCTATTGTGTGTAACACGCGGGCGGTGTGTGCGTGCACGCGTCCCCTTTAAATTTTTTTGTTTCTGTGCATACATCATGTGTGTTGTGTGTGTGTGTGTGTGTGTAAATTTGCGAACGCTTGCACGTACAGTTCATATGCGGGGGTTGTGAATAGATTAGATAGATAATGATGGGGGGTGTGGTGTGGGTGTGTTGTGTGTGTGTGTGTGTTTTTTTGTGTGTTTGTGTGTGTTGACGCATTACAATCTTTATATCCTTTCCCCTCATCCCCCTCCTCACCCCTAAATATTCTACTCCCGAAGGGCCTCATTAAATTAATTGGTTAGATAAAAAAAAAAAAAGCTTTACAAATCACCACAAAACTAATGTTTCCCTTTGTTACACAGCCAGCTTGAGGAAGGAAACGGTTTTTGGGGGTTTGGGGGTGTGGGGGGTGGGCGGGGTAGGAGTGGTGGGGGGGGGGGGGGGGGGGGGGGGTTGTTGGGTACAGAAAAACATCTTTTCATCAACTTCCTAAATGGTTTAATAGTTCAGGGTTTTTTTAGATTATGAGCTGTTGTTATTGTTAGGTTTTTGTTGTTTTTTGTTGTTTATTTCTTTCCCTCTATTTGCTGATTGATTTGTTTGTTTGTTTGCGTGTTGTTTGCAGCTCTTTAACAAGTATATTAGCGCTTTTTTATATTATTCATGTGTTAATATTTTGTTTCATTATGCGGGAGTGTGTGTGTAGCGTGTGTGTGTGTGTTGTGTGCAGATGTGCACGCGCGTGTGTGTGTGCTAGCGTGCGCGCGAGTTCAATTTTGTCTTATGTTTACATCTACAAATCTGCAAATATAGATGTTTATCGGATAACCTTACCGTTACATAAATTATGTGCTTTGATATTTTGCAGAGAGCTCATTTGCATACACGTGTCTGTGTAATATAGTATCAACGTCAGTGTATAACTGTGGGTGGATAGTTATTTCGTTTCTGCTTACTGAAATAAAATATTAAGTTATTTGTAAAACGCTTTTATAAGTATAGCATAGTATAGTACACACACACACACACACACACACACACACACACACACACACACACACACACACACACACACACACACACACACACATCACACACACAACACACACCACACACAACACACACACAGCACACACACACACACACACACAACACATTATAGATAGGTAGATAGATAGGTAGATAGGTAGATAGATACATACATATATACAGACAGACAGACAGACAGACAGATAGACGACAGGAATTTTGTGCCGATGCATTTAATCAACAACCACATAACATGCGTTTTGGAAAATAAAACGTTAAGTATTTTGTGCATGTGCGTTTATTTCTGATAGGCATTTGAATGCATCTAAACCTGTCGGAGTTGTTTGTGTAAGATCTGATTAATACATTACTATGTAAGGAATGTGAGAGGGAGAGGGGGGGGGGGGGGGGGTTTGAGGGGCAGAAAGAAGAGAGAGAGAGATTGGGGGGAGAGAATGGAGAGAGAGAGAGAAGAAGAGGAGAGAATTTCTATGTGATGTATAGTCGAGTAGTCTTGTGCACAAAGAGAGAGAGGGAGAGAGAGAGAGGAGAGAGAGACAATGACAATGACAATGACAATGACAAATTTTTTTAATTTCGAGGATAAAAATAAGCACACATGTGCTTTTTTACATCCCGGAAAAGAGAGAGAGAGGAAGGGAAGGAGAGAGAAAAGAAGAGGGAAAAAGAGAGAGAGAGAGAAGAGAGAGAGAGAAGAGAGAGAGAGAGAGAGAGAGAACAGACAGCAGACAGCCCCAAAAAACAACAGACAGACAGACGTCTGACGAGACAGACAGACAGACCAAATGTGAAAACCATATCTTGGCAACACTCTACAAAAAAACAGTCATTCGTGAACAGAAACTGAAAAAAAGCCCTTGGGCAAATTTTTTTGTTTTTTTTTTAATTTTTCTTCTGGCAAATTTTGGAACTTTTTCATCAGAATTGTAAACTTTTCATAAATTTTTTACATTTCATAAAAAAAGGGGTTGACCCCCCTGTGTACAAGTTTTTCCCTTTTCTACCCGCGGGGGACCCCCGGGGCTCCCCAAACCCTTAACTCCAGCCTTTTTTTTTTGGGGGGCTAGGGGGAGGTAGGCTTTTCCCAATGCTGACCACAGGGACACAATGACAGACCCCTGATTTTTTTCTTTTTTGCTTTTAAAATTTTTTAACCCTTTTGAAAAAATATATTACCAGAATGATTTGTTTATTCCAGGATGGTTTTTAAAACACAAAAGCGTTTCGGGTTTCCCCCGTGTAAACTTTACAGCCGAAAAAACCCAGACACATTGAAGCGTAATTTCAAAAAAAAACTCCCTAAGTTTTGACATAAAATTTTTTGCAAGCCTTTATTTTTTCTTAGGGAAAAAAAATCATTTGGGTAGCCAAGTGTCAGTTTTGGTGTGTGTCACCACTTTTAAAAAAAAAAAACCCACAAATTTTTAGGGAATTCCTCAATTTTTTACAGGGGCTGGCAAGAAAAAAAAAAAAAATGTGCCCAAAGCTGGTTTTGAAAAAACCCCCCTCCCTTTTTTGGGAAATCCTCTTCTCACTAATTATTTTGTAGATTAAACGTTGAAACTGATTCTCATACATTTCCAGTCAGGCAGTTGGAAAAAAAAAAATCTTACTCAAAGGGGAAGCCGAGTGACATACCCAAAATTATGGTTGGGGTTTTTTTTAAAAAAAAAAAAGACGTCAGCATCAAATGCCATTTCCCCCCGCTTTTAAAATACCCTCCCCAAAAAAAAAACAAAAAAAAAAAAAAGGAAAACGAGGGAATTAAGGCCCAAAAATCTAACATGTTTCAACACATGTCAAATTTTGAATGACAAGGGAAAAAATTTAAAAAAGGAAGCCCTGCTTGCTTGCTGAAAAGGGTTTTT
>JAQIHA010001891.1:0-10278 GCA_028751875.1 Rapana venosa | reverse complement strand
AATTATGTAAAAATGACCTTTCATGATAAATACAATACATCGAAATATTATGTAAAAAATGACACTTGTCATGATAAATAAATAATTATGCGAAAAGTGCCCTTTGTCATGATAAATACAATACTTCGCAATAATTATGTGAAAAAGCACTTTAAAGATCAATCAAAAAGTATGCGAAAAGTGACACTTGTCATATCAATAAATAAAAACTGAAATAATTTTAGAAAAAATTGCCTTGTATGTCAATACAATACAGCAAAAATTTGGAAGACACTTGTTGGATCCACTAAAAAATTTTAAAGTAAATTTGGGTAAATCCAAGGACTAAAAAGATTCGCAAAATTTTGTTACCCCAAACTTTTTTAAAATTTATTTTTGAATCGAGATTTTCTTCTTTTTTACATTTTTTTTTAAAGATGAGTTGTTTTTACAAATGATTTTTAGATAATTTGTTTGAAAACATAGAACAAATGTACATAATGTTAAAAGCAATAAAAAATAGTTTGAAATTATTCGATTATGAAACGACATTCAAATAAGTTAAATACCCCCTAACAAACTTACAAAAAAAGAACAGGGAAAATTTTTAGTACCAGATCACATTTTGAGTATATCAACAATAAATGTATCAAAAACATTTTCTAAAAAAGTATTAGTTTCAAAAATAGTTCTTTATATTGCCATTTCCTGCAAAAAACACTAAAAGTCATTTTTTTTTTTAGCAATACACTCTTTATTTGATATAGTTTTTTTCAGAATTTTTCAAAAAAACCCCCAAAATAGAGGTTCCTTTTTTTGACCCCTAGACTGTAAAAAAAAATTTTGCATTGATTAATTTTTCATTAGTTTTTCACACTCTTTGATCGAGAATAAACCCCCAAACAAAATCGTTCCTTTGACGCATGATCATGTGATGGGTAAATTTCCTGAAAAACTTTTAGTTCATGTGAGTTGTCTTTACCCGAACACAACCACACAACACACTCGTGTGTTTAAAATCGGTTTTTTGTGGCTCTTGAGTCTGAACAAAAAGTTTTCCCCCGTTTTTTGTTTTTGTCTACGCGCATGCCTGTGTACAATTGCAGGAAACGTTACGAAATTATTAACAACGAGGCTTTATAAATCTAAAACTTTTTCATGGAAATAAACAAAATAAAAAAATTTTGAGTACGCTTTAAAAACCCCCCCCTTGAAAGAAAACTTCATGACTAAAATTTGTTAAAAACTTGTGGCACATGGAATTAATATAAAATATTTTAACAAAAAACCCAAAAAACGAATTGTGCAATTTTTCCTAAAAATCTTTTCAACTTCTTTTTTTGAAAACGAAATCTAGATTTTTTAAATATATCTTTCAGGTATTGTGGCTGATGCAAGTTCTTCGGACCGTCGCACGGGCCTGGGTGGTACGGGGCAGAAAACTTTTTCGTTGACTTCGGTTTTGGAGTGGATCTGGCTAAGAATTTTTTCCCCCTTTCATCAGACGGTGAAGGTCGTGCAATCTTTTTGAAGAATAGGATTGGGGGTGATCTGCACTGTTCCCTTCCCGGCGGTCAGCAGGATCCTTTTCTTTGCTGTGACTTGCAGAGGACTGGTTATAGTAGGGTGTCAGTTTGTTTTTTTTCTGAGGACAAGCCGTGTCCCCATTTGGTTTGGTTCAGAAGCAGACGTCTGTTGTCTGCTAGTTTTTTCTTTTTCTTTTTCATTGCAGATCATGTTGACGGATTTCCCTATAAAAGTTCTGTGATGTTTTTCCAGTTTGGGGTCGTTTAATTCAGGGATGGATCCTTATTTTTCTTCCATAGAGATTTTCGGAGTCTTCCGGTCAGGCTTTGGAACGGTGTGATAAATTAATTTGATGTTTTCGTCACAACTTTTTTTCATGAATTGACTGTGTTCAGCATTTGAACAAGCGACTAAGAAAGTCAGCTGGATTGTTCTCTCCGGTTGATCGAAGAACGAAATCTAGGATGGGGGACGCAGATTCCACTTTCGATTCGTGCAGAGCTTCGATGCAGGATTTGTATATCCCTTCTCCCCCGGCTTGTGGTCAAGAAAACGGTGAATCGACACCATAAGGTAAAGGGAAAGTTCACAAGACCACACAACGCTAAGCTTCCGTTCTGTTTTGGTAGCGGATTCCTCCGTTAGCGCACGGCTAGCATAGCTACAATGTGAGGGGTTTGTCCTTGTCACGCTAGGAGAATTGCCCTAGCCAAAGGATAGCATCAACATGATTCCGTCTCTGTCAGGGGCATGTTTTTCATGGTGGTCTGGCTTTTGATCGGACTAGTTCAAAACGCGTTCTCTTCGTTTCTGTCCATGTCCACTCTGCATCTTTCCGAGTCGATCTCAAGTGGGTTTTTTATGGGGGGCAACTGTGGAAAAAACTGGGGAAATAGTTGGTCAACCAAGCAAACTGCGGTTTCTTTGCCCTTGGTAGGGGAGCGCTTTTTGTATAGCCCTATTTCTTTGGTCAGGGATACCCATCTTTGCCAAAATGAGCCCTAGAATTTAATGTGATCCTTGTTGAATTTACACTTGCTTTTTTGAGAGTAAGTCCCTTTCATGAAACGAGAAAACACTTTTTTGAAGCAGTATCATGTTTTTCTTGAGACTTTCCCCTAATGGAATATCATCACTTTTTTTGAGTGTATTTGGAATGTCCAAAGTAATTCACAATTGATTTTGGAAATTTCTGCTGGAAGTAACTCCAAAATTCAAACCCTTGTACCCCCCTGAAACCAACTGATGAAAAAGTTGTGATATTTCGTGAGTCTTCTTTTAATTTAATTGGTGATATCCCCGAATTCAAATCCAGTTTGCTAATTTTGCTTGATTCAGTCCCCAGGAATCATCAAACGTTGGCATGATATGAATCGTTCATACTCTATTTGGGGTTTTTCTGTCAAAACAAGACGTATTTCACCGTTTCTTGGTTTGGGTGCAGCGACAATAGGTGAACCCGGGGGAGGGCCATCAACTTTCCGATGAGTCCGCTTCAAAGGGGTTGAATCTCAGCTTCCACTTTTTTTTCTCAGTGAAATGGGAACCTTTGATGGGGTTGACGCTGGTTTGTACTTCTTTTTTTCAATGTAAATTCACTTTTACTCCTTTAACTTCCCATGCCTTGAAACAATTCTGGATATTCGCTACAAAGAAAATCAGCTTTTGGTGCGTTGCGATCTGAAAAAGCAAAACGATAAGCTGAAGGCATTGAGCATTTTGGCACCAAAAGATTTCCCGCGAGCATCAGGCTTGATTTTCAACAAAGAATGACCTGTGTTCTATTCTTGTACTTGACAACGCATAAAAAATACCCTCAAAAAGAGGGTGCGTGTTCCCTAAGCATAAATTGAAGTTTATGCAGGTTTTCATGCATTGGGGTCAATGTTTGGAAAATTTGTTCATCAATGATGTTGCAGGCACCAGTACAAAGAGAAATGGAACGGACTCACCAGAGAGATCCACGTTGACTTTTGGGGGCGCACCAGACTTCCAGAAACACCAAACCGTATTCTTCTCAATGAAAAATTTTAGTGTCTCGCTTTGCTGAAACACTGTTTACTTCGCGTGAAGAGCTGAATCCTTTTCTGGGCTTGAAGTTTTTTCCCGAACGAACACTTTTTCAAAATGCCTCTTGGACTAACACAGGTTCGTCTTTGGGGGGCACTGCTCACGGGTGTTCTTGGGCCCCACCATTACACGTGTTATGTTGATGTTGATGGTTTCTGACTCTGGGTTGGACCATGATTCCGCTTGTTGATGCATTCTTTCGGGCTGAAGGATGATTTCTTCATTCTATCGTATTGACGAACGGCATTGATGGACTGTACTGATTCCTCCTCAATTGTTTTGGCTTGAATATCAGACAGTTCTAAAGCACGAGCAGTTTCGAGAAGTTTGTTAGAGTCATGTCTGTTTCACGAAGAGACGTCTCCTCAGGCGTGATGAGTTACACCCTTGTAGAATTTGAGCTTTTATTTCACGGTCAGGATTTTCAAATTCACAGTTAGCTGCTAATAGTCGTAGTCGAGTATTGTAACTATCAGTTGCTTCTCCTTCTTGCTGCTTGCACTGTCTGAATTTGAAGGTTTCAAAGTCAATGTTCCTTTTTGGATTGAAATGACCATTCAAAGATTCCACTAGTGTATCATAACTGTTTGCTTCTCCTTGTTGCTCTGCAGTGAATGATTCATACACATCAAACACTTCTTCACCAGCATAGTGTAACAATAGAGCTCTTTTTCTTGTATTGTTCGTCACATTCATTGCTGCAAGTAGATTGGTGAAACGTGCCAACCATTTTTTCCAACGAGTTCCAATTGTTGCTTCATCAGAATGAACTACGAATCTTTCGAAGTTTGGTAAGCCAGCTGTAGCCATACTCCTTGGTTTTAATTAATTAATCCTCCTTAGTTTTGATCCCATCCTCGTCGCCAGATGTAGAGTTGTCATTCACCCGAACACAACCACTACTAACACAGCTCGTGTGTTTCAATCGGTTATTATTGTGGCTCTTGAGTCTGGAACTAAAAGATCGTCCGTTGTCTTGTTATTGTCTACTGCGCATGCCCTGTGTATCAATTGCTAGGCAACGTTACGAAATTATTAACAACGAGGCTTTATAAATCTAAAACGTCTTTTCATGGAAATGAACTAGAATGGATAATTGATGTACGACATTACAGTTCATTCCAAAAATGAGAAGTTTTGCTGCAAGCATAGAATAGATGATCAACAGTTTCTTTCTCAAAATTACAGAATGTGCATTTGTTGCTTTCAACAATTTTCATTTTTTCCAGAATATTATTTGTTGCTAGAATTTTGTGGATCAGTCTTATCTGGAACCACTTCATTTTAATTTCTTTTATTTTATGTACTTTGTCAAAAATATTTCTCCAGTTGAGATCACCTGATATTGTATTGTTCCATTTATGGCAACACTTTGGCTGTTTGTTATCTGCAACCAGAATGTCATAATAAGGGCGTGTTCCTTTTTAATTGTCAGAATAAAACCCAAAGCCTTTTGAAGGTTATTTGATCTATTATCATTTATATTGATGTCCGTTTTGCTGATATACTTTTTAATCGCTTGAACACAGCCTAAATATGTAATAAAATTTGTCTTGATATTATATTTCTTCTTAAATTGTTCATATGTCAAAAAATTTCCACTTTCGTCAACTAGATCTGCAATGCGATATATATCGTTGTCTATCCATTCTTTCACTTGGAAGAAGTTTCCACCAACTTTAACATTCTCGTTGTAAAATATGTTTTCTGTCAAAAGATTTTCAGCGAGTTGAACTTTCCTGCTAAACATTTTGTATGCATGAAATGTATCAATCCAGAATGCATTTGAACTTCTTTCCCTAATTGGTATACAGTAGCTATATTTGTCCAGATCTTTGACAACAGGGCAAATCTCTTCAATGATAGAACTCCACTTATGAATCCTGAGTTTAAGTTTTCTTATCCATATAAGTTTTAACCCCATTATATACTATTTTAGAGATGGTATTCCCAATCCTCCATGCTTTATATGTTTGATTGTGGTTTTTCTCGAGATTCTATCTTGCTTATTTTTCCACACAAACTTAAAACATAGCTTCTGAAGTATATTCATATAATCATTTGGTGGATTAGGTAACAGTATCCAGAGATATATCAGTTTGGAAAGAATTAAAGATTTTAGCACTGCCACTCTACCAATAGGTGTAATATTCCTTTTTATCCAGATGTTGAATAGAGATCTTATTTCTGTAATTTTGTTATCATAGTTTAGTTTTTCACATTGTGACAAGTCTGGTGTAAACCATATTCCGAGTATCTTAAACTGTTTTGGGTTCCAGTCTAACCTTAAATGGGTCATATACCTTACATCAGAAAATGTTTTGCTCCCAAGCCATATTACTTTAGTTTTCTCTATATTCATAAACAGTCCAGTCACTTTTCCAAATAATCTAAAGTTTCATGGACTGTTCAAATGATATGCTGTCACCTTATTTATTAGCTGTGTGTCATCAGCGAACTGTGACAACTTGTATTCTGTGTCATTAATATAAATACCTTTGATGTTTCGGTTTTCTCTTTATCATAATTGCTAGAATTTCTGCTGAGAGAATAAATAAATATGGAGATATAGGGTCACCCTGTCTGCATCCTCTGTGGATATTAAACCAGGAGGAGCACTGTCCATTAACTATAACTGTAGACTTAATATTTCTGTAGAAGGTGAAATCCAACGAAGTATATCTTTTCCAAATCCAAATGCTTTAAATACCTTTGAAATGAACTGCCAACTTAATGAATCAAAAGCCTTTTCAAAATCAATGGAAATTAACATACCTGGAAGGTTTTTCATTTTTAGGTAATTAATCAGATCATACAACAATCTTATATTATCTCTATATATCTGTTAGGCAAAAATCCTGTCTGATCTTCATTGATGAGTTTGGGAAGAACTGTTTTTATTCGATTAGCTATACAGGATGAGCCTATTTTATAAATAACATTAAGTAAAGATATTGGCCTCCAATTTTTTATATAATTCTTTTGGTTTGTCATGTTTAGGATACATGTAACTAGTCCTTCTTTTTGTGTGTTTGTTAATTCCCCATCTCTAAAGGATCGATTTAAAGCTCTGACTACAAAAGAACCAAGTTGTTTCCAAAAAAACTTGAAGAATTCTGATGTAAATCCATCAGAGCCTGGGCTTTTCCCATGTTTCATATTTCTAAGAGCGCATCCAGCCTCCTCCAATGTTATTTCACCTTCAAGCAATTGTTTTTCTTCGCTTGATAGCTTTGGAACTTCTGAGACTAGATCTTTAATCTCATATTCTTTTACTTTTCGTTCTTTATATAGGTTTTCATAAAATTCTTTAACTTCCAAAAGAATATCCTCAGATTCATATAGCTCCTTGTCATTTGAAACTAACTTTGGCATATATTTACTTATATAATTTCTTTTTTCTAAATTACAAAAATACTTTGTGATCTTTTCTCCCTCTTCTACCATCTAGCTTTTGATCTAAGAAGAACACCTTTCATTTTAACATCTCTAATGGCTGTTAGTTCACTACTGAAATCATTTAATTGCTGATATGTCCAACTCTGTTTGTTTACTTTTTTCTCTACTTTCTTTGATTTGATTTTCTAGTTTTTGTTCCTCTTGCTCTCTCTCTTTCTTTTTCTGTGTTGCATATGCTATTGTCCTTGTCCTAATTCTTCAATCAGCAGAAAATCTAAAAACACATTTTCAGGAACTGTTAACTTTAGATTAGTTTCAGATAATTCTTCTAGATTTTCTTTCTCATAGTGCTCAGCAGCATACTCTTCAATAACATTGTTAATAGTTTCATTAATTTCTTTTGTATACATGCTATCCTTGAGGAGAGAGTTGTTAAATTTCCAGTATGTCCTGCACTTCTTTTGTTTACCAAATTTTAAACTTAAACTAATCATGGAATGATCTGATCGATATCCATATTGGATATCAGGCTCTTCCACAGCAAAGATAAGGTATTCAGAGAGAAGGAAAAAATCTAATCTGCTTTGTTTTAAAGGACTTGTCTTTCTCCATGTGAATCTTTTACAATTGGGGTTGTATTCCCTCCATATATCTGATAACTGTAATTCTTCAATCATATTTAGCACACTTTCTCGAGCTTTAGGGTTGTTGATATGTTTATAATTATCATAATCAAGGGAGGGATCTAAGACAAGGTTCCAATCACCAACACAGATAATATTACGTGTTTTAAAGCGTTTAACTACATCTTTTAAGTGTGAATAAAATTCAGGCGTGTCTCTGTTAGGTCCATAAATATTAACAAGAAGCAGATCCTGTTCCATAAATCTAAATAAAACTATTACAAAGTTTCCATTCTGGTCTCTCTTTACCTCTTTTATCTTAAATTCAAATGTATTATTGAACAGTATTGCCACACCTCTGGAGTTTGATCTATTAGAAGAAAAAACACACTTGTAGCCCCACTCTGCTGTAACAAAAGATTCTAATTTCTTATCAAAATGGGTATCTTGTAAACAAAAAACTGAATGGGACTTTTGCTTCAGGTATTGGAATACATCACGTCTCTTTTTAGCATCACCTAATCCTTGGCAGTTCAAAGATACAACAGAAATACTATCCATATATAGTTATTACATTTGAAAATAGCTGGAAACCAGAAAGCAATGACTCTTCCACTATGGTCTTTAAAAAATACTTTGATTGTATCTATAAGCATCAAACATGCAACCTATGTACAAGAAAAAAGCAAAACAAAAAAGTTGTGACAAAAGTAATATTTTCAAAAAGTTAAAAGTGCATAGAGCACAGGAAAAACACACTTGAACACCGTTCATGAGCAATGGTCTGTGTCTAGTTCACCTAACATAGTCCTTCTCTTATCTTTATGTGCAACATAATTCACACTACAACTACTACTACTACCACCACCACCACCACTATTACTACTACTACTACTACTACTACTACTACTACTATTACTACTACTACTACTACTACTACTGTCACCACTACTACCACTACTGTTATTACTACTACTACCGCTGCCGTTGCTGCTGCTGCTGCTGCTACTACTACTACTATTACCACTACTACTTCTGCTGCTACTACTGCTACTACTACTACTACTACTACTACTACTACTACTACTACTTACTACTACTACTACTACTACTACTCACTACTACTACACCACACCACCTCCACCACCACCTACCCAACACCACAAACCAACTACTACTACTTACTACTACTACTACTACTATACTACTACTAACTACTACAACTTTTCTGCCGCTGCTTCTAGCCGCTATCTGACTCACTTACACCCAACTACTACTATTACTACCACTTTCCACCACCTACTACACTACCTACTACTACTACTACTACTACTACTACTACTACTACTACTACTACTCCACTACTACTTACTATACTACACTATACTACTACCACACTACTACTACCTACTATACTACTACTACTACTACCACTACTACTACACTACTACTACATACCACTACACTACTACACTACTACTACATACTATACTACTACTACTACTACTACTACTACTACTACTACCACTACCACTACCACTACTACTACTACTACTACCTACTACTACTACCACTACTACTACTCACTACTACTCTACCATACTCTACCGACTACCACTACCACTATACTACTAGTACTACTAACTACAACTACCACTTCACTACACTACTGCTACTACTATACCTGCCCACTACTACACTTACTGCAATCATATTGTATGATGCTTATATACACAACAGCCACCGTCAACTACTGCTACTACAATAACCACCATTTACAGAGGAGATCGACACAGGGAGAAGGAGGAAGCGAAAACACCTCACTCGTCCTGGCGAAAATAACCATCATCTGTCACAATACCGATTAAGCTACAATGGATGTTTGTAATAAATCATATGTCCACTACATTCCTTCACAGGATCCATCTCCTCTCTCTTCATCTCTCCTCTCTCTCCTCTCTCCCTTCTCACTCCCCCTCTCTTACACACACACACATAAATTCTATAGTGGAAACACGTGTTTCCCCTTAAATAAGTACATACAAGGGTGGGGTGGTGGTTGGGAAAGATATGAGCAAAGTTTATAAATGCAGCAAACTAAATACTTGCACATCAATACATTGTAATATTATGTAATATACTGTAATTCACTGTAATACACTTTAATACACTGTAATGCAGTTTAAAACAATGTAAAACACTGCAATACACTGTAATACACTGTAATAAAATGTAATACACTGTAATGCAGTTTAATACAATGTAAAACACTGCAATACACTGTAATACACTGCAATACAAGGTAATACACTATCATAAAATGTAATACAATGTAATACACTGTAATGCACCGTAATATAATGCACTGTACCACAGTACACTACACTGCAATGCACTGTAAAACACTGTAATACACTGTAATACACTGTACTTCACTGTAATACACTTTAATACACTGTAATACACTGCTATACACTGTAATACACTGTGATACACTGTAATACTCGGTAATACACTGTAATACACTGTAATACATTGTAATACACTGTGATACACTGTGATACACTGTAATACTCTGTAATACACTGTAATACACTGTAATACAATATAATGCACTGTAATACACTGTAATACAATGCACTGTACCACAGTACACTACACTGCAATGCACTGTAATACT